>CM019693.1:47949172-47959401 GCA_009760885.1 Achatina immaculata | reverse complement strand
GCTGACCACTTGCCGTACTCAGTGAGAATAGCCAAGGCTGACCACTTGCCGTGCTCAGTGAGAATAGCCAAGGCTGACCACTGAGACACCAGGCACTAATATTCACTTACGAGCGCGCTATTCAGACACTACTCAACAGAGCACGAGAAGTAGCATGTCAGAGAAGGTTCACATGAAAGGGCTTCCATCAGCCCTCACGATGGACAGATAAAACAGAAAAGGCTTGGGAGATGAAACCCACCCTGAGAAAACAGTGGCTGAAGCTGCTGAAGAAAAATGATGACAGGAGAAGAGAAAAGGAAAAGATTATGAAAGATAAGCAGTTTGCCACACACGGCTTCAAAGCTCTCGATGCAGAATCAAAAAGACTGTTCTGGGAGGGCGTGGTGCAGGAGATATTGAAAGATAAATCCCAGAAAAAAGTTTTGGCAATTGCACAGAAGGATGAATAATAAATCTAGAACTAGGAGTGGTGACAACAACAAGGATGAGAACGATCAAGTGCTGAAGACAGATGCAGAGAAAGAGGCAGGATTCTTCCACAGATATATTGACCAGTTGGACCAGATAACATCGAAGAACGCAGATCAGCATGGAGCACAGTAGCAGAATCACTACAATATGCAGGCTTGATCAGTGTTGAGAAGGCTTCACAGATCATCAAAGAGTCTAGGGATAGTGCCCGGGGTCCGGATGGAGTTTGATATAATCACCTGAAGTAGGTGTTAGAAGAAGTTCAAACTAAGATGGCAGAGGAGTATAACAGTACTATAAAGTCATTATAAATGTCTTGAAACACGACTGACAACCATGGTTTCGGCCATGTAGAAAGAGAACAGACAAATTAAAATTATGTATGCACACGAGATGAGGGAAAGAAAATCAAGGGGTAGACCAATACACAGATGGAAAGACAACATAGAAGAAATTGTTACAAGAAATTGATGTCACCAACTGACAGAGAAGATTAGGAATAGAGAGGAATGGAAGGCGATCCTTATCTGCAGCAATGAGCCTTTATGGCTAATAAAGAAGAAGAAGAAGAAGTAGAAGAAGAAGAAGAAGTAGAAGAAGAAGAAAAAGAAGAAGAAGAAGAAGGGCGAAATACCAGAAGAATGGCTACATAGCTACCTGCTGCCATTACCTAAACCAGGTAAAGACAACATAACATTGGCGGGTACCGTGTCATCAGCATGCAAAGAATTTCTGGCAAGGTGCTGAAGAAAATCGTGGCTAAGAAACTGGCATGGGAACTGGAGAATGATAGAAGCTTACAGGCACACTAGGAGGCTATCGGCCCAGCAGAGACACAACAAACAGTGTATCCACACTGACATGATGTATATGAAGCGTTTCAGAGAAAGAAGAGACGTCGGTTGTTGCTCTAGATCTGGAGGATGCCTGTAACAGAGTTGAGTACACGTCACGCCTGTGTCTTATGAAGGAAATGCTCATTGACATCTGGATTGCTCGGTGGGTAGCCTCAGTGCTTCTAAAAAGAATTGTGGCACTGCGATATGAGTTATGGACCTCGGAACCTTGGATCATTGCGCCAGGACTATCTCAAGGCTCTCCACTGCCTCCAGTGCTTTTCATCATACACACTGCCAGGACTATCTCAAGGCTCTCCACTGTCTCCAGTGCTTTTCATCATACACACTTTCAGGAGTATTTCAAGGCTCTCTACTGTCTCCAGTGCTTTTTATCATACACACTGCCAGGATTATCTCAAGGCCCTGCACTGTCTCCAATGCTTTTCATCATACACACTGCCAGGACTATCTCAAGGCTCTGCACTGTCTCCAATGCTTTTCATCATACACACTGCCAGGACTATCTCAAGGCTCTGCACTGTCTCCAATGCTTTTCATCATACACACTGTCAGGACCATCCCAATGCTCTGCACTGTCTCCAGTGCTTTTCATCATACACACTGCCAGGATTGCACAACTGCGCCAGTCTTGCTTGACCGAATACTCACGCAGAGGGCATCTTGACAC
The DNA here is from genome assembly GCA_009760885.1 of Achatina immaculata. Classification (NCBI taxonomy): domain Eukaryota; kingdom Metazoa; phylum Mollusca; class Gastropoda; order Stylommatophora; family Achatinidae; genus Lissachatina; species Lissachatina immaculata. The sequence goes on along the minus strand of CM019693.1, from coordinate 47,957,400 downwards.
ATAGAAACTGTAGAGAGGAGATATTTGCCCACATTTAGGAAAATATTGACCACATCCTGGGCTGGTGCGAGGACAACATAGCAGTGATAAACCCCAGCAAAGCCAACATTCTGTGGTGTACATTAGATAACAGATCTTCAAAGACCAACAATGCAAAGTAACTGCTAATATATCGAGAGGGAACAATTTTTGAAATACCTTGGGGTCATGATCGCTAGGACACGTTCTTTCATTCATCACGTGGACATAGTTATTCAGAAATCAAGGAAAGGGCCCAGACCATGGCAGGTGCTAGTCTGTCACAGTGGTCACTCTTCCTACTGATGACGGTGTTGGTGATATCGTTGGTTGACCATGGCAGGTGCTAGTCTGTCACACTTTCTACTGATGACGGTGTTGGTGATATCGTTGGTTGACCATGGCAGGTGCTAGTCTGTCACAGTGGTCACTCTTCCTACTGATGACGGTGTTGGTGATATCGTTGGTTGACCATGGCAGGTGCTAGTCTGTCACAGTGGTCACTCTTCCTACTGATGACGGTGTTGGTGATGTCGTTGGTTGACCATGGCAGGTGCTAGTCTGTCACACTCTTCCTACTGATGACGGTGTTGGTGATGTCGTTGGTTGACCATGGCAGGTGCTAGTCTGTCACAGTGGTCACTCTTCCTACTGATGACGGTGTTGGTGATATCGTTGGTTGACCATGGCAGGTGCTAGTCTGTCACAGTGGTCACTCTTCCTACTGATGACGGTGTTGGTGATATCGTTGGTTGACCATGGCAGGTGCTAGTCTGTCACAGTGGTCACTCTTCCTACTGATGACGGTGTTGGTGATATCGTTGGTTGACCATGGCAGGTGCTAGTCTGTCACACTCTTCCTACTGATGATGGTGTTGGTGATATCGTTGGTTGACCATGGCAGGTGCTAGTCTGTCACACTCTTCCTACTGATGACGGTGTTGGTGATGTCGTCGGTTGACCATAGCAGGTGCTAGTCTGTCACACTCTTTCTACTGATGACGGTGTTGGTGATATCGTTGGTTGACCATGGCAGGTGCTAGTCTGTCACACTCTTCCTACTGATGATGGTGTTGGTGATGTCGTCGGTTGACCATGGCCTCAGCTTTCGGACTTTATCCACGAGTAAGATAATTAAGATGGAAAGAATCTACAATGAGGCTATGAGAGCGGGTCTGGGATGCACCACGGACGCTCTGAGCATGCCCATGCACTTAGTTGTTGGAAATGTCCAGCATGAAGGCAAGGAGCAATTATGCGGAAGTGAAGACGTATCTCATGATTGCCGGCACGGCCCTTATACCAGAACTGAACTCAAGAAAAGGTAAGGGCCTCAAGTGAGGGAGATCGATGATCACTATAAAACACAGGACCTTGTGATCTTCACAGACGGGTCAGTAGCACGAGGCCTAAAATGTGGATGGGGCTATGTTGTCTACCCCAGTAAGTCAAGAGCCTATGCAACCAGCATTTCAGGCATGAGAATGGAGGTGCAGGCAGCAGCAGAAGCAATCTCCTAGTTGGTGGAGCAGGCGACTTGCATGGGGCCATTGTAACAGACTCCCAAAACATGTTAAGGAGAAACAAGAGACATATCTTTCATTAGCAGTGGGTCCAGCTTCTAATGGGAACTCGGTCATCCAGTGCGACGTGGATCTACTGCCCGGGTAATGCGAGAGTCACAGCCAATGAGAGAGCGGACAAGCTGGCAGCTATGGCTTCAATTCAAGGCACCCTAAAATGGACAAGGAGGAGATTGCAAGAGCAACTTTAAATTGACTCCATACGGAGGGCTATATTGGGTTGAATGAAAACAACCGCACCAGGAGGATTATCGAATTGGAGGAAGAGAGGGGAACTGGACTTTTTTTCTGAAGGAAGTAGTTTAGCTTGCATTATCCACAAGCAGTGTGTGACTGGCTCCATCTGCAGCCGCACATTTCAGTGGATGTTGGAACGGACGGAGGAGTTCGTATGGGAATGCCCGGAGTGCAGAAAAATGCAAAATTAAACACGTTTCTACGTCGATTCAGACTTGTAATAAAATAAATTAATATAGTAAATTACTGTGTTTTGTAAAAATCTACATGGACAGGATATTGATTCAGTAGAACTGGATGCAGATTTGATGAAACAAACTAGAGATCCTACCTTCGACATAACTAGCATTCACCAAGAGATGCAATGATTTAGGACAATATTTGAAAGCTTAGAGAGACAAGAGTAATTAGAAAAGGCATTACAAGATTTTGATGGTTTTGTGCTTTCTTCTTTCAAAATGGGTGATTTTATTCATATAAGTTAAAGAGGTGTGTACAATTTAGAAACGTTACACAGATCTTTACTTTGATCAAAATCATAGTGTTGACATCGACCCAAGTCATATTTGCCAGGTGAAAGCTGGGAAATAATGAATGAATAAATCAGAAGAAGTGATGTAAGAGGCTGGTGATAAAAACAGCAGGCAAATGTTTGATGATAGTTGGAAAAAACAAACACAAAAATAAGAACGCAGTGTAGTTATGCAAGGAATATACAAGGGAGACCACTGACAGAAACACTAAATGTCATAAGAGAAATGAGGACTATGGTAAAACTAGTTCTAGTAATAAAGCTAGACTAAGGTGTATGGTTTAGTTTGACAAAATGATAAAAAGAGTGAGGAAACTTGGCAGGAACGAGAGTGATCGGAAAAGATGAGCACGTTTAAAAGATCAAACAGCAATCCATTATTTCGACAAAGGCCTTTTTCGAGGATCTTATTAAAAAAAAACATAAATTAAAAAAACGAAAAATAGATTTAAAAATTACTTAATTTTTAGTATCGTTCTTATTCAAATGAACTATTCTTCGTTACTGATGATATTTTACAACGTTCATAAACCCTCTATAGTAGTCCCCTCGTATCCAGGGAAATCTGGTTCCAAATTTTCACCCGGATATTTGAAACGACGGATAATACCTAGCTCAGAACAGTTACACTTTCAACATATAATCATACATAGGCTACAGTTTAATCTATGAATTGTACACATTAAGACAAGAGCAAAAACAATTAACACAACACTAGAATAACGTAGTTATCAAAGGGACAGTACATTAATAAACAGGGATAGAGAGATGGCGTGTGTGAAATTTTGTTTATGTGCGTAAGTGTGTATATCAGAGAACTAGACAGACAGAGAGAGAAAGAGAGAGAGAGAGAGAGAGAGAGAGAGAGAATGAAGAGCACATTCACTTACGCCTTAAAATCAAGGTAATTGAAAACTTATCTGATTATTTTCGTGTTCTCTCTCTCTCTCTCTGTCTGTCTGTCTCTTTCTCTGTCAGACAAGAAAATGGCTGACTGAGAGATGATTCATAACGCTGCTCAAACCAAAAAAAGGCGTCGAAATTATAGAATATAAATATACTAATTTATGCTTCTTAAAATTGTATTTATTTGTTTTCAAACTGCTGGTTAGTGAAACTATGGATTTTGATGTTCTTATTGTACAGAATAGGTTCACCAGTACTTACAGCTTCTCTTATTTATATGTCTTGGTTTTATATGAACGGGTCAGTACTTTCTTTCAGAATATACAAAACTATGACAGCCTCACTCGACATTTATTCAAATCTGCACTTTTTCTTTCAAAGTCATCACTTTACTTAATACTATTAGACTCAGCTTTGTCACTAGAAATGAATCATGTATGGCCCGTGGTTATTTACATAACTAGAGCAATAATAATAATGTTTATGCACTATTTTAATAACACATTTTCCTAGAAATATCCAACTTTCTCAAATAAAGTTTACTAAAAATGTGAGTCTGCCATCAATTAAAAGTATATTGAGTTTTTTTTTGTGAATTATAAATTGCCTCACGAAAATATAAATTTGCAAATACAGAAACAGCGTATATAGAGACCCGAGTGAACTGACATTGTATTTACTGCATATAGGAAACCTAGCAGTAAAATATTTCTTACGTCTTTATTCCATCAATGAACATCGTAGCCGCAGCTGAAAAGCTTCTTTGAAGTCCTCACATATAAAGTATTTGCAATGTAAGATTCTGAAAGGTTATTTCGTTATTTACAACACCAAAAAAATAAATAGTCAAAGATGTCAGCAGACGTATACAGAGACACGTGAAGGAGACAGATTCTAAGACCAAATGTACCGGGGAATCAACATTAAACTTTAGTTGTCGTGAGTATTTGATTTTTTTGCTTGAAGTACACATAACATAAACGAACAAAATATCATATTATCTTTTATTTAGTTCCTACTTTGTGTTTAAGAAATTCTCCCTTTGACTACAGAGTCTGAATATTCTCGATAATGTAGTCTCAGGTTCTAAAAGCGATACCCTTCCATCAGTGATGACAACATTAAACCCACATGGTACACTGAGATATAAGGACAGTTTCAACACTTAGTACACTGAGATATAAGGACAGTTTCAACACATGGTACACTGAGATATAAGGACAGTTTCACCACATGGTAGACCTACTCTGAGATAAAAGGACAGTTTCAACACATGGTAGACCTACTCTGAGATATAAGGACAGTTTCAACACATGGTAGACCTACTCTGAGATATAAGGACAGTTTCACCACATGGTAGACCTACTCTGAGATATAAGGACAGTTTCACCACATGGTAGACCTACTCTGAGATATAAGGACAGTTTCAACACACGGTACACTGAGATATAAGGACAGTTTCAACATTTTGTGCACAGAGATATAAGGCCAGTATTAACACATGGTACAATGTGACATAAGGACAGTTTCAACACAAAGTACACTGAGAGATAAGTAAAGTTTCAACGCTTGGTACATTGAGATATAAGTAAATTTTCAACACATGGTAGACTGAGATATAATGACAGCTTCAAGACATGGTAGACTGAGATATAATGACAGTTTCAACACTTGGTAGACTCAGATATAAAGACAATTTCAACACATGGTAGACTGAGATATAATGACAGTTTCAACACTTGGTACACTGAGATAAGTAAAGTTCCAACACATGGTAGACTCAGATATAAGGACAGTTTCAACACATGGTAGACTGAAATATAATGACAGTTTCAACACATGGTAGTCTGAGATATAATGACAGTTTCAACACATGGTAGACTGAAATATAATGACAGTTTCAACACATGGTAGTCTGAAATATAATGACAGTTTCAAGACATTGTACACTGAGATATAATTACAGATTGAACACATGGTACACTGAGATATAAGGACAGTTTAGATAGAGGTGTATGGTGCAGTTTTACAAAGTGAGGGAGGGAGTGAGTAAAGTGAGAAAAAACGAATAGAAATTATGAGAATGTATAAATGAAAAACATACAACATCCTATATTTCGGCGTGAGCTTTTTTCGAGGATTACATGCACAAACAAGACATAAAAACACAAAGAACTTATCTGAATGTGGCCTCCTCCAGAGGTAAACAACAGAGAAGTGTATGTCTTAGAAGGACCAAGCGGACCAACAAAGGATACCCGATAGAGAGAATCGTAAAGAAGAGGTGGAGAGAGAGGAGGAAAACAAGTGGTAGAAAGGGGTGCGCTGAAAGGCAATAGAAACATAATAGCCGCTAGAGGAGGTTTCGAGGGGGGGGAGGGAAATGGGAACGCGGAGAGATAATGAATGAAGAACATAAACACCCTCAGGGAGAAAATGTGAAACTGGTGAATAGGACAAGACCCTATAGACATCAATATGTTGCCAGAGAAGAAAAGAGGGTGGTGCTAGGGAGGGGTAGCATAGAGAAAGAAAGTAGAGTTTTAAAAAAAGGGGAGTGGAAAACTAAATAAGTTACAGAAATGTGAAGACATTGTTTAATTCCAGCTGGGTGGAGACAGCCAGTCTGAAAAATAAGTCGCTGTTCTAGGACCCTCCGAGATCGTACATCAGCAGAACAAGAGAGGATCGCACTAACAGAAATGTCCTGTTTTCCCCTGTGGTTGCTAAGGCAAAAATGTTTAGCCACAGGTGTCCAGGCTCTCTTAGAAATATCACTGAGATGCTGGCGAAATCGATCTCCTAACCGTAAGCCAGTCTTCCCTATGTACTTCAAACCGCAACGTTTACACATAATAGCATAAATAACATTGCGTGAAGTACAAGTGAAACCCTCCTGAACTGATAACGTGGACTCTGGTGTTTAACTCTGGAGGAGGCCACGTTCAGATAAGTTCTTTGTGGTTTTTTTTTGGCTCGTTTGTGCATGTAATCCTCGAAAAAGGCTCACGCCGAAATATAGGATGTTGTATGTTTTTCATTTATACATTCTCATACTTTCTATTCGTTTTTCTCACTTTACTCACTCCCTCCCTCACTTTGTAAAACTGCACCATACACCTCTATCTACCTTTTTATTTTAACCAGTTTTACTGCAGTCGCCATCTTCAACACTTGGTAGACTGAGATATAAGGACTATTTCAACACGTGGTACACTGATATATAAGGACAGTTTCAACAATTGGTAGACTGAGATATAATGACAGTTTCAACACATAGTACACCTACACTGAGATATAAGGACAGTTTCAACACATGGTAGACCTACTCTGAGATATAAGGACAGTTTCAACACATGGTAGACCTACTCTGAGATATAAGGTCAGTTTTAACACATGGTAGACCTACTCTGAGATATAAAGACAGTTTCAACACATGGTAGACCTACACTAAGATATAAGGACAGTTTGAACACATTGTGGATCTAATCTGTGATGTGATATAAGGACAGTTTTAACACTTGGTAGACCTACACTAAGATATAAGGACAGTTTGAACATATGGTGGATCTAATATGTGATATATGAGACAGCTAACTACATTAGTAGTTCTTTATTTGATTTTTGTTCTACCAATGATATTCTATGCGCCCTTCTGTAATATTTCATTTCAAATACTGTTATTTTCTTTTACACTATACACAATACAACAAATAGAAGTAAGTGAATTTATATTTTATCTTCCTTCCCTGGCTCTTTGCTTTGTATGTTTTTGTATGAGTAAAGTGCAAAACGAAACGTCACATCTGTGTACTGGTATGACAGTATAGTGATCCTTGAAAGCAGAGGCTGGCTAAGCCAGTCTGACATTTAAAAGTTGGGCTTTAACAGTTATGTTCCGTAGATTTCCTGACTAATAGTGACAATTTCATTTTTTTAAAAGTCGAAGCGTGTTTTTGGTGCTGGCCAAGGAGCGTGGGAAATGCCGCGCGGGAGGCCAGTACGAAAAAAGCCAGCGCCTGAAAAGCCAGTACAGGAAAACGCAGCGCATGAAAGGCAGCCCAGGAGAAGTAGCGCAGGAAAACGCAGCGCATGAAAGGCAGCCTAGGAGAAGTAGCGCATGAAAACGCAGCGTATGAAAGTCAGCCCAGGAGAAGTAGCGCAGGAAAAGCCAGGGCAGGAAAAGCCAGCGCACGAAAAGCCAGCGCGTGAAAAGCCAGAGCAGGAAAAGCCAGCGCAGGAAAAGACAGCGCGTGAAAAGCCAGCGCACGAAAAGCCAGTGCAGGAAAAGCAGTGAGGGAAACGAGCGCGGAAAAAAGGGGGATCCCAGAATGGGCTGGGCACAGTTATGGTATAAATATCACGCAGGATTGAGAGAGAAGAGAACGATATTAGTTCAGAGTAGAATGTAGCTTAGTCTAGGGACCTAGCCTATGTTTTTAGTGTCGTCACTAAGTAATTGTAGTTTAGGATAGTATGTCTAGAGTGTGGTAGGATTCTCACATGGCGCTGAATATTTCACTCGGGAATCATATTTGTTGTCCTACTGCAGTAATGTAATGTGAAGTTATTGGATTTGTCACTGCCTTTGTTTCAACTCGTCGTCATCACCATCTTCTCGCCATTTTTCACCAATAAAGCCATTATGATCTATGAAGCTGCTGCTTGTGTTTGCCACTGAGTGAAGACCGATCCTGGGAGAGAGAGAGAGAGTCTGTCAGCGAATAGTAAACAGGCACCAACAGATACCGCCAGACTACAAATATCAGGCATAAATAGTTAGTCAGTAGTGGAGTGTATAACTAAATCTACTAATTCTACCAATATGAAAGCGTATACCAAAATTCTACCTATTACCCTAAACAGACACTATTTCTATTTTACTGGGTAAATAAAGCTGATCCTAGTATTTTCTTAAATAATTTTAACATTAACTTAGAGTCGATGGTTTG
>CM019693.1:47868069-47949072 GCA_009760885.1 Achatina immaculata | reverse complement strand
TATTTTGGCCAAACACCAAAAGAAATAACATCTTATTGGCAGAAATGCAGATAAAGCCACTGACAGCAATTACTGAGGAAAGACGCTGGCGATGGTTGGGACATGTGCTCCGAATGACTGACAACTCACTACCAAAATTAGCACTAAGATGGACACCACAGGGGAACAGAAGTAAGGGTAGACGAAAAGAGACATGGAGAAGAACAACAGAAAGGATGTTGAGCAATAGAGGGCTCACCTGGGCAAGAGCAGAAAAAAAGGCAAAGGACAGGCATTTGTGGAAAACCCTTGCGGAAGTCCCATGTGCCCTGGGCACTTAAGGTTCAGAGAGAGGGAGAGAGGGAGAGACAGAAAGAGAGAGAGAGAAAGAGAGCGAGATGGAGAGAGAGGAGAGAGAGATGTAATATGCTGTCAATGTTGAATATAAAAACATGTCACTCAAGTGATTCTTGTGACTGAAAGTAACGTGACATGTTTCAGAACTCTGCTTACTACAACTCGGTATAAACTTAGGCCTAGGCAGTCAAATATACAATATTCTGGCCACTCACATGCAAACCCCCCCCCCCCACCACTTCCGTGTGAAATAGTGAATGTTACTGAATAAAAAAAGCGGGGATTTAGTTTTCGTAATATATTCTACAGTAATTGTATCACACAATAATTAGTGTATAAGTATACAGCTATACAGTAATTGTATCACACAATAATTAGTGCATAAGTATACAGCTATACAGTAATTGTATCACACAATAATTAGTGTATAAGTATACAGCTATACAGTAATTGTATCACACAATAATTAGTGCATAAGTATACAGCTATACAGTAATTGTATCACACAATAATTAGTGCATAAGTATACAGCTATACAGTAATTGTATCACACAATAATTAGTGCATAAGTATACAGCTATACAGTAATTGTATCACACAATAATTAGTGCATAAGTATACAGCTATACAGTAATTGTATCACACAATAATTAGTGTATACGTATACAGCTATACACGGCCACTGCAGTAAAGCTGTGATATCAAAATATATAAACTAGGAAAAAAGTAGGAACAGTTTTATTACTTAACGTTACCTACGATGTGACGTCTCTGGACTAGCCTTCTTTATACAAACACAAACTGGACAAAGAATCAGACAAAGGAGACAAAGTATAGGTTCACATGAACTTTATGTAGAAGAAGTAATTTTAAAAAATGAAAAAAATAATGAAAAATGGAACGTAGCTTAAGTCTTGGAAGAAAGCAAATTAGAACTCGTAAAACTACCCTCCAGAACACTGTTGATAAGCCTGATTTAGTTTTTGTATTCTACAGTATTTGTATTGGTCTCTGGGGTCATTATCAGGCCTGGAAAAAAATGTTACACTCAGATATTGTAAAAAGTGGTTTTATTATTTTGATTTCTGTAACATTGCCACGGAGAGAGAACGATGATGCTGGGCTGATTGACAAGAGTTTAGTAGTCACAGAATTAAACAAAAGTTCTTGATTCTCCAGCTAATCTAATATGATTTCAGGTAATCTATTCTAGCAAATGGTGTAAAGGGTTGGTCTTAGATCAGAAGATATCATATGACCTTTGTTTACTACTATGATTACCGAAACTCTGTCGTGTCAGTCTCCTTTCAATGTTCCTTGTTTTTCATATTAGTCTACTTTCATTGTTCCATGTCCTCTGTAATGTTACATTATGCTTCATTTGTTTAACTTTTTTTTCAATTTCTTTTTTATATACACAGTCACATTTTACCTGATGGTAAGGGAGCTAATGTACGTGATAATTATGTGACGTACAGGTTGGTGTTGGCGATCAGTCTTCTTAAGTGGGAATGTTTCCTGGTGACATCAACCAATTGCTTCTACTTTCATATACCATGTGATCAGTTCATTCAGAGAATTTTCTCTTGATAGAGCTGGGCAGGAATGAATTAGGAATCGGTTCCATCAGATAAAATTAGGTACCCGGTTCCTGAAAACTGGTTCCTGATACCGAGTAGTTTCAACTTTAAGTCGCTTTAGAAAACAGAATCTAAGCCAGGTCCAGATACGAGTAGAACCGTTTGCTGGCGGGAGATAGTGTAGACGGAATGTCGTCTGACGACAGGAGATTTTGTTTGAATGTTGGAACATTAGACCTTTTTTTTTCATTCAGTGTTACGTGGTGAACCATTTTAACCAGAGTAGCCATATTATTTTGTACTGTACAGTCATTGAATGTGCTGATTTTATTTGCTAAAGTTGATGAACTTATTAGTGTCCCCTCATAAAATACCCTGTGATTTATCCCCTTGAATTACTGTTTCTAGATTTACGTACTTCATTCCCTGCGTTTCTGTGTGTTGTACTGTAAACTTAATGTGTAAATAATGGCTCAAAGATCTAATAGCAGTTCTGTGTATAGACAAGTTTTGTGTATAGACAAGTTCTGTGTATAGACAAGTTCTGTGTATAGACAAGTTCTGTGTATAAACAAGTTCTGTGTATAGACAAGTTCTGTGTATAGACAAGTTCTGATAAGAAAATCTTCACAACAGTGTAAGGCTAGAAACATTTAAATGAAAGGAAAAATCACTGCTCTGGAAATTTTGCAGATTAACGGGATTTCTCCTATTAACAGTCATCATCATCAAGCGCCGTGCCGACTGGCATTGGCTATTGTGCTTCTCCAGAGTACACGATCCTTCATGCAGGCCATCAGCTAAATTTGGTGATCTCCTCTCACACCATCCCGTCAGACTGTCCAGTATCATTTCTCTTGGTCTCCCTCTTGATCTTCTTCCTTCTATTTTTCCTGTTGTTATAATATCTTCAATGCCCCCTCTTCTCATTGCATGTCCTATGAAAGTACATTGTCTCTCTCTTATCTTTTTGACAAGGTTTTTTTAATTAACAGTCACGTGATTTAAATAACTTAATAAAAGAGGAATTGAACTGGCTCAGTCAATATAAGCCTGTGAAACCTGTCACCTCGTGTAGCAATCAAGGTGTATTACCGCGTTTAGTAATCAAGGTGTACTCATGTATTCTTTACATTCAATCACCGCGCGAAGTAATCAAGATGTTTAAAAGGTGTTCTTTGTATTGTATCGTCTGGTGTAGTAATCAATGTGTATTCAGATGTTCTTTGTATTGTATCGTCTGGTGTAGTAATCAATGTGTATTCAGATGTTCTTTGTATTGTATCGTCTGGTGTAGTAATCAATGTGTATTCAGATGTTCTTTGTATTGTATCGTCTGGTGTAGTAATCAATGTGTATTCAGATGTTCTTTGTATTGTATCGTCTGGTGTAGTAATCAATGTGTATTCAGATGTTCTTTGTATTGTATCGTCTGGTGTAGTAATCAATGTGTATTCAGATGTTCTTTGTATTGTATCGTCTGGTGTAGTAATCAATGTGTATTCAGATGTTCTTTGTATTGTATCGTCTGGTGTAGTAATCAATGTGTATTCAGATGTTCTTTGTATTGTATCGTCTGGTGTAGTAATCAATGTGTATTCAGATGTTCTTTGTATTATATTGTCTCGTGTAGTAATCAATGTGTATTCAGATGTTCTTTGTATTATATTGTCTCGTGTAGCAATCAATGTGTATTCAGATGTTCTTTGTATTGTATCGTCTGGTGTAGTAATCAATGTGTATTCAGATGTTCTTTGTATTATATTGTCTCGTGTAGCAATCAAGGTGTATTCAGGTATTCTTTATATTCTATCACTGCATGTAGCAATCAAGGTGTATTCAGATATTCTTTACATTCTATTACCACTTGTAGCAATCAAGGTGTATTCAGGCATTCTGTTTATTCCTTCAGAGAAAGGAGGTGGTGCCAAATTTGTGGCCACTAGAGCAAGGGGAAATAATGCAGATTTGCCTTTTGATACAAATTACTGGTAAATCTAACCATAAAAAAAAAAAAAGACTGATTTTTTTATGTGAACCCCGGTTAAGGTTTGGATGAAAGTAGCAGATATATAAGAAATAATTTTTGAAGGAATATGAGATATGGTATTGTAAAGTAGCTTTTTTATGGTAAATGTAATACTGGTGTGTGTTTGTTACTTGCAACTTACATGTAATAATGATATGTGTCTGTTATTTTTAACTCACATGTACTAATGAATCTGTTACTTGTTGTTTACATGTAATATTAATAAAGCTGCTGTATAGAAAAAAGGCAGTGTCTTCTCTTCTTCGAACGCATTTAGCGATAATGTGTGGTACCTTGATTTTTTGCGATGCGCCTTCTGGTTGGGTACCTCCGACTTCAGCAGCTTTCCTTGCTAGGGCAGACTGTGATCTTGCTCGGACTTCAGCACCTTTCCTTGCTAGGTAGACTGTGATCTTGCTCGGACTTCAGCACCTTTCCTTGCTAGGTAGACTGTGATCTTGCTCGGACTTCAGCACCTTTCCTTGCTAGGTAGACTGTGGTCTTGCTAGGACTTCAGCACCTTTCCTTGCTAGGTAGACTGTGGTCTTGCTAGGACTTCAGCACCTTTCCTTGCTAGGTAGACTGTGATCTTGCTCGGACTTCAGCACCTTTCCTTGCTAGGTAGACTGTGGTCTTGCTAGGACTTCAGCACCTTTCCTTGCTAGGTAGACTGTGGTCTTGCTAGGACTTCAGCACCTTTCCTTGCTAGGTAGACTGTGATCTTGCTCGGACTTCAGCACCTTTCCTTGCTAGGTAGACTGTGATCTTGCTCGGACTTCAGCACTTTTCCCCGCTAGAGCAGACTGTGGTCTTGCTCGGACTGCCATGAAGACAGTGGTGTAGGCCAATGACCTGGCCAAAACTTTGTTTTCCAGCCTCTGGTGGCTGCAATTAAGCCCTTTCTCCACATCAGGTCCAATGGCTTTGAGACAGTTCCACAGAGGCACTCAAACTTTGGGATGAGGAATCTGATGAATGCTTCAACGATAACCATTCCCCGTCACCTACAGTCTGCTGGCTCTGTTTTGTTTACCTCATTCTGATAGCCATTGTTGTAGAGACCCATAGGCTTCTCACATCCTGGACTCATTGGTTTCACATCAGATTTTCCTCATCCCTGCGGGTGATCTCCATGTCCCTGTCCGTCCATCATTCTGACATTACAATTAGTGTTGATTGTTACAGGTCTCTGTGCTAAAGAAGTAGGTCAGAGATTTTAAGTAATGGTATCTATGTTCTCTGTCTCACAAAGACTATGTTAAGGTAAGTGTGTTCTTAACACAGGGGAAGATATGCAATGGATTGAAACCATCTTCTGTATTTAACCAGACACGTAGAGGTTCCAGTGTGTAGAACAGTGACCACTTGTAAAATGTATATTTGTCCTTCTTTCTCCCGTGTGCCACTACTTTTCCTCCTTTACATTCAAAATAAATAATCCATGAAATTATTCCGTCTCCCCTAATTCAGGACTTTGTGTGCTACAAATGGATATTTACTACTGAGTTTTGTGCGCTACAAATTAATATTTACTACTGAGCTTTGTGCGCTACAAATGGATATTTACTACTGAGCTTGCTCTTTTACTCAGTATTCACAGTACACCAGTTGTATAGGTTAATAGGAACACTAGATTACATAGAGAATAATTAATTGCACATTTATTCATGGAATGAAAACAAACCCAAGTAAACCAGTAAAGTACAGAATTAAACACAACAAACAATTGATGTGTTCATTTTCAGACTTTGAATGAGAAATTACAGACATGTGAATTACTGCACGTGACAGTCACTATAGAAACATATCAAGGAACTTTCCAGTAAAGATATTTATCGATCATAAATGCCCAAGTAAAGGAGTACATGATAATCAAGAGCATGGAAGACCACACATTGAAAAAAGGAGGTACAAAGAAGTACTCTGATGAGAAGAGGGCAATCATTGATAGCGGAATTTGAAAAGACTACTGTGCAGTCATGCAATCCTGAGAAAATCCACATGGATGCTGACTGGATTGATGCTGGAAAATATCCAAATCTTATCAAAGTTCACATACGGCACACTCAAGATTGTCGAAACTCGGCGGCAGGACGAACAGATTCAGAAATTAAAGCTCTCCAGTTCAGATGACCCTATAATATATGCAGATTAAACATCCTAACCCAGATGACCCTATAATATATGCAGATTAAACATCCTAACCCAGATGACCCTATAATATATGCAGATTAAACATCCTAACCCAGATGACCCTATAATAAATGCAGATTAAACATCCTAACCCAGATGACCCTATAATATATGCAGATTAAACATCCTAACCCAGATGACCCTATAATATATGCAGATTAAACGGTCACGGGCGGACAAAGGAGTAGACGGGATTTCCTGGTCTGTCAGATTGGGCGCCCCAGAGAGTCAAGGAGTCCGAGCCTCGGCCACATCCAGCATAAGGAAGGAAATAGAAGCAACCATTTGTGCCATAGAATAACTAGCAAACCTGCAAGTACCGCCAGAAATAATCTTAACAGACTTACAGAACATCCTCAAAAAATGGCGCCTAGTTGATGCATCGAATGTGGCTGGGTAAACTAAAAGAATTACAAATCTCCTCCCTAACACGGATTTATTGCCCAGGACATGCCGGCATCAAAGGCAATGAAATGTCAGATCAGCTGACAAGCAAAGCAATAACCCTGGGCAGCCTATAAATAGACAAAGAAGACCTCATAATACCCACTCTATCAAAATTACAGAGAGATAAGCAAAAGAAAAAAAAAACTTTAAATGCAGCGCTCATCCCAGAGACTTTAAGAGAGAGGAATAAGACGGGCAGCGGCAGAGAATCAGAACTTCGAGGGAAAGATTGATCAGTTTACAGTCAATGTGCCATTGCTACCATCAGCCAACATAACAACACTGAGGTTCAAGACCAAGCACATATGGGAGTGTCCTGAGAGTAAGGAAGTTCATCTCTAGGTCAAGGCCAAGCACATATGGGAGTGTCCTGAGAGTAAGGAAGTTCATCTCTAGGTCAAGGCCAAGCACATATGGGAGTGTCCTGAGAGTAAGGAAGTTCATCTCTAGGTCAAGGCCAAGCACATATGGGAGTGTCCTGAGAGTAAGGAAGCTCATCTCTAGGTCAAGGCCAAGCACTGCCATTACTCAAGGTCAAGTTATATTTGTTGTTAAGTCAACAGAAAGAATATTTAACAATACACCGTACTGATGGTTAACAGAAGGAATAAGAGATACTAAACTGTACTGATTAAGTTAACAGAAAGAATCATTAATAACTAACCTACTGCTCTACTGATTAAGTTCGCAGATCGAATAATTAATACTAAACTAAAATGATTATGTTAAAAGAAGGAATATTTAACACTACCACTCTATTGATTAAGTTAACAGAATGAATGATTAATATTAAATTGTAATGATTAAGTTAACAGAATAAATAATTAATATTAAACTATACCGATTAAGTTAGAAATGGAATATTAACACCACCACTCTACTGATTAAGTTAACAAAATGAATAATTAATATTAACCGGTACTGATTAAGTTAACAGAAGGAATATTAACGCTACAACTCTACTGATTATGTTAACAGAATGAATACTTAATACTAAACTGTACTAATTAAGTTATCAAGAAGAAACATAATACTAAGATGTACTGATTTAGTCACAAGAAAGAATATTTAACACTCCCACTCTACTGATGGTTGGAATCCTCTGGATCACAGGCAGGCTTCAGAAAATTGTCAGGAACGGAAGATCAGATCTGTTTACTTACTAGAACTGTGAGACGGAAACTTTCTGCACAACGAAAACTCAGTTACTGTTTGTGTAGATTTCCAGCAGGCATTTGAGAGGGTCTGAAGTAAAGTAGACCAACAGGCAGCAGTAAGAATAAATGGTGAAACAACAACTTGGTGTGACATACAGCAAGGGGTCCATAAGTGTTGCTTACTGTCATTTTACTTATTTTATTTGTATACTGAAAATATAATGAGGAATGTTAGAGAAGATGTAGACAAAGAATATTACGATGCCATAACAATTGGAGGTTATGAAATACCAGAGATTACATAAGCTGATGACACAGTACTACTGTCCACAAAATAATAAAAAGGAATGGAAAAACTAATTATGTCATTCCGTTAGAACAGTGAAGAGCAAAATCTCTATTTTAATGCGACTAAAACTAAATTGATGACAACTGACAAGACAAACAAGGCAGCTGAAATAAGGGAAAAATGGAAGAGGTGGAGAATTTTTAATATCTTGTATCATTACTAACTAATAATGGAGATACAATGAGAGAAATTAAAAGGAGGACATCTATCGCTCGTCAAAAAGTAAAAGAACTAATGTGGAAAGGAACAGACAGAACTACACAAATAAGATTTTTAATGGTATGCATCTTTCACATCGCAACATGTGCTTGTGAGACATGGACACTTAACAAATCATCTTAGAAACACATACATGCCTTTGAATATAAATGCTACAAAAGAGTCCTTCAAATGTCATGGACAGAAAAAAGAACAAATATATCCATACTACAAGAAATTAATAGTGAAGAAGGTTGGCTACTAAGGAAGATTAACCATAGAAAACCTTTTTTTGACTTTTTTGGACATATTAAACGACATGATAATTTAGAGAAGACCGTCTTGGAAGTGTACATAATGGGAAAAAGAAAGAGAGAAGACTAAGGCGAAGACGGCTGCAAAACATAGTTGATAATCTGTAGATGGATGCATCAGCAGCAGGACATCTTGCTCACAACCGAAAGGCCTACAGGAGAGCTGTTAGGGAGGCAAAGTTCCGCAAGGGACATGCAAATGACTGACTGTCTGAAGTAAACGTCTACTGTCTGGAGTAAAGGTCTACTGTCTGGAGTAAAGGTCTACTGTCTGGAGTAAAGGTCTACTGTCTGAAGTAAATGTCTACTGTCTGGAGTAAAGGTCTACTGTTAAAATGCAGAATATGAGCCCCTTAAAAATGTAATAACTGGTTAAAACCTCCATGATAAAACCCACGCAAGTCCAGGACAACAGCTGACTTTCACAGAAACTTACACATCAAAACCAGCAATCACAAAGTTCTGATCTTAGCTGCACCCTCTTCTTCATTTTTATAAACGAACTAACAGACCTACAGAATACTCACAAAGTTATTTTTGTGAATATTACAAGGACCTGGAGATCGGACTTGTATCAAACCGATAAGAGAACTCTTTTTATCGTGTCCGGCTATTACAACTTATAGCAGCTACAGAAAGTTCTAAAAGTTCATGAGTGGTACAGCATGTAAGTATGGAGAACACATGAGTGGTACAGCATGTAAGTATGGAGAACACATTAGTGGTACAGCATGTAAGTATGGAGAACACATGAGTGGTACAGCATGTAAGTATGGAGAACACATGAGTGGTACAGCATGTAAGAATGGAGAACACATGAGTAGTACAGCATGTAAGTATGGAGAACACAAGAGTGATACAGCATGTAAGTATGAAGAACACATGAGTGGTACAGCATGTAAGTATGGAGAACACATTAATGGTACAGTATGTAATTACGGAAAACACTAAACTTACTCAGACGACTTACATCTTGGGAAGCTGACAAAACAACACTCACACACAGGATCTATTAATAGATTACTCTGATAATGAATAACATTTAACTCTTGTTGAAACTGCTACGAGATGTAGCTAAGATAGATAAATGTGTTATACAAGTTTCTAGAAGATAAATGTGTTATACAAGTTTCTAGAAGATAAATGTTTTATACAAGTTTCTAGAAGATAAATGTGTTATACAAGTTTCTAGAAGATAAATGTGTTATACACTTTTCTAGAAGATAAATGTGTTATACCCGTTTCTAGAAGATAAATGTGTAATACAAGTTTCTAGAAGATATATAAATGTGTTATACACGTTTCTAGAAGGACAGAACAACAACAAAATATTAGGGTGGATAAACACAAAAAGTAAAACATTAGAGGAAATAATAAACAATATAAAAGAAAGAATTCCATGTTATTTCATGTTATTTTTGTCATCTTTACCACTAATGTGAGTTTCTTGGAATTATCAGCCTGGTCCTGATCTTTAACGAGCCTGGCCCACTTTAAAGGTCTCTTGAGAAAGAAACTCTTATTTAGAGATAAATATGGCTAAATTAATAGATGTAAGTTTAGTTTGTCTGTCGTTGTTCGTAAAACAAGCTGTAACTAGTCACGACTTGACGGGAGAAGAAATGAAAGCACGAGTATTTGTCCACATTAAAAGTTTATAACTACTCGAGAACAGCATTAACCACCCAGGCAGCACGAACAAACACACAGACTCTCATACACAGGACCGTGGAGGGCTAGGTCAGACCGGGGGTCGTTATTATCACTCTTTCACACACATTGAAAGTAACTCCTCCACACATTGAAAGTAACTCTCCCAAACACAGAAAGTAACTCTCCCAAACAGAGAAAGTAACACTCCCAAACACAGAAAGTAACTCTACCAAACATAGAAAGTAACTATCCCAAACACAGAAAGTAACTCTACCAAACACAGAAAGTAACTCTACCAAACACAGAAAGTAACTCTCCCAAACACAGAAAGTAACTCTACTAAACGCAGAAAGTAACTCTACCAAACACAGGAAGTAACTCTACCAAACACAGAAAGTAACTCTACCAAACACAGAAAGTAACTCTACCAAACACAGAAAGTAACTCTACCAAACACAGAAAGTAACTCTACTAAACGCAGAAAGTAACTCTACCAAACACAGGAAGTAACTCTACCAAACACAGAAAGTAACTCTACCAAACACAGAAAGTAACTCTACCAAACACAGAAAGTAACTTTCCCATAATTTTGTCTGTAACAAGGAAAGAGAGGGAAAACAGAGCCCTCGAGTCCCCTCAGTTCTCTGGGGCCCCGTTTATATGCCCGGCTCACCGCTGACATACATACACATACACGTAGAGACCTACCTACAACCACACATACACACACGTCAAGACACCTACGTACATTCACACATACACGCAGAGACACCTACTTATACCCACACGTACACACACAGGGACACCTACTTACACCCACACATACACGCAGAGACACCTACGTATATCTACACATACAGGCAGATACACCTACTTACATCCATACGTAAACACAGAGACACTTACTTACACCCAAACATACACACAGAAACACCCACTTACACCCACACATACACACAGAGACACCTACTTACACCCACACATACACGCAGAGACACCTACTTACAACCACACATACACATAGAGACACCTACTTACACCCACACATACACACAGAGACACCTACTTACACCCACACATACACGCAGAGACACCTACTTACACCCAGACACATACATAGAGACACCTACTTACACCCAGAGACATACACAGACACACCTACTTACACCCAGACACATACATAGAGACACCTACTTACACCCAGACACATACATAGAGACACCTACTTACACCCAGATACATACATAGAGACACCTACTTACACCCAGACACATACATAGAGACATCTACTTACACGCGTACATACACACAGAGACACCTACTTACACCCAGACACATACATAGAGACACCTACTTACACCCAGACACATACATAGAGACACCTACTTACACCCAGACACATACATATAGACACCTACTTACACCCAGACACATACATAGAGACACCTACTTACACCCAGACACATACACAGAGACATCTACTTACGCCCACACATTGCAACCATATGATAGTTTCTTCCAAATTTCCAGTTGCATGTTTTATTTTTATTCTGCTGGCTAAACCTTGTTGTAGTTGTTACACAAAACCAGGTCCTGGCTTTAAAAACAAATTCACGCAGGCATAACAACAATAGCGTTTCTTTTCCCTAAACTAAAACTGTTATAGTGGGAATATAATATAGACTTTCCCATAACTTTTTTTCATAAACTAAAACTGTTACGGCGGGAATATAATATAGACATTCCCATAATTGTTTTTCTCTAAACTAAAACTGTTATGGCGGGAATATATAGACTTTGCAATAATTTTTTTCCTAAACTAAACTGTTATGGTGGGAATATAATATAGACTTTCCCATAACCTTTTTTTCTCTAAACTAAGACTGTTATGGTGGGAATATATAGACTATCTCATAATTTTTTTCCTAAACTAAAACTGTTATGGCGGGAATATAATATAGACTTTCCCATAACTTTTTTCCTAAACTAAAACTGTTATGGCGGGAATATAATATAGACTTTCCCATAACTTTTTTTCTCTAAACTAAAACTGTTATGGCGGGAATATAATATAGACTTTCCCATAACTTTTTTTCATAAACTAAAACTGTTACGGCGGGAATATAATATAGACATTCCCATAATTGTTTTTCTCTAAACTAAAACTGTTATGGTGGGAATATATAGACTATCTCATAATTTTTTTCCCTAAACTAAAACTGTTATGGCGGGAATATAATATAGACTTTCCCATAACTTTTTTCCCTAAACTAAAACTGTTATGGCGGGAATATAATATAGACTTTCCCATAACTTTTTTTTCCTAAACTAAAACTGTTATGGTGGGAATATAATATAGACTTTCCCATAACTTTTTTTCCCTAAACTAAAACTGTTATGGCGGGAATATAATATAGACGGTCCCGTATTTTTTTTATCTAAACTAAAACTGTTATGGTGGGAATATAATATACACTATCCCGTAATTGTTTTTAATAAACTAAAACTGTTACGGATGGAATATAATATAGACTGTACCATAACTTTTTTCATAAACTAAAACTGTTATGGCGGGAATATAATATAGACTTTCCCATATTTTTTTTCTTTAAACTAAAACTATTATGGCGGGAATATAATATAGACATTCTCCTAATTGTTTTTCTCTAAACTAAAACTGTTATGGTGAGAATATATAGACTTTCACATAATTTTTTTTTATCTAAACTAAAACTGTTGTGGCGGGAATATATAGACTTCCCCACAATTTTTTTAATCTAAACTAAAACTGTTATGGCGGGAATATATAGACTTTCCCATAACCTTTTTTTTTCTCTAAACTAAGACTGTTGTGGTGGGAATATATAGACTATCTCATGATTTTTTTTCTCTATACTAAAACTGTTATGGCGGGAATATATAGACTTTCCCATATTTTTTTTTCTCGAAACTAAAACTGTTATGATGGGAATATATAGACTTTCACATAATTTTTTTTCTCTAAACTAAAACTGTTATGACGGGAATATATAGACTTTCCCAGATTTTTTTTCTCCTAACTAAAACTGCTTCTGCGGGAATATATAGACTTTCCCATAACTTTTTTCTCTAAACTGAAACTGTTATGGCGCGAATATATAGACTGTCCCATAATTTTTTTCTCTAAACTAAAACTGTTATGGCGGGAATATATAGACTTTCCCATAATTTTTTTCTCTAAACTAAAACTGTTATGGTGGGAATATAATATAGACTTTCCCATAACTTTTTTTGTCTAAACTAAAACTGTTGTTGTGGGAATATAATATAGACTTTTCCATAACTTTTTTCCCTAAACTAAAACTGTTATGGCGGGAATATAATATAGACTTTCCTATAACTCTTTTTTTTTCGTTACCGTGCTTTTTAAAAAGTGTGATTTCCTGCAGTTGTTTGTTGTGATGTCGTTCAGTCGGTCCTCAAGTTTTAACATTTCTGGAGAAAATATGAATCATACGCAAGATTAAAGTGTTTGATAAACATGTCAAGATTTTCAAAACATTAATATACTCGGTTGTTAACTAATTTCAATATCATCAGTGTTTGAATGCTTTTACGAACGAATAATTATCTGTCTGTCTGCCTGCCTGTCTGTCTGTCTGTCTGTCTGCCTACCTACCTGCCTGTCTGTCTGTCTGTCTGCCTGCCTGTCTATCTGTCTGTCTGTCTGCATGTCTTTCTATCCCTCTCTGTCTAATAATGCATTTTCATTTGATATAGCTTTCTTCTATCCTTCACATGGGAAACCAGTTATACCCTGTGTTTTAGTTACTCACTACTGCTGAAAAGTATGAATGAGCTGCATTTACAAGATTTATTATTTTACATTTTACTTATACCTTTTATGTGTTTAGTTTAGTAGTAATAAGCTGGGTTTGAATGATTGTTACAGAGAAAAGGTCGAGAAATGAAGTCGAATCTATGTATCCACGTTTTAGCCCTTAAATAAAAAGATTCATGTGTTCTTTCTTTCGTATATCCATCCATCCATCCATCCATCCATCCATCCATATATCCATCCATCCATCCATCCATCCATCCATCCATCCATCCAATGCCGATCACATACACATTTAATTAACGACACATGATGATGATGTTGGCCGATGAACTCATGTTGGTGAAATATATCATGTCATATCTCAAACTGATAAGCAAAACAAGAACAAGAAATCCAGAGGTTTACATCTCAATATAAGATAAGGATCACAGGATACTAACTGACATATGCAATCTTCCTACATTCATTTGCCTGTCACTTTGCTGAACTTTGCCTCCCGAACAGCTCTCCTGCAGATCTGTCGGTTGTAAGTAAGATGCCTTGCTGTTGATGCGTCCAATCGCAGATCATCAACGATGTCTTGCAGCCATCTTCGCTTGGTCTTCCTCTCTTTCTTTTCCCATTATGTACCCTTCCAAAACTGTCTTCTCTACATTACTTTGACGTTTAACATGCCTAACAAATTTAAATTGTCTCTGTTTAATTCTCTTTACTAGCCAACCTTCTTCAATATTAAGTTCTTGTAGTATGTATGTATATATATATATATATATATATAATATATATATATATATATTCATTTTGTGAGTCCATGATATGTGACGGACTTTTCTGTAGCATATAAATTTAAAAGTATTTGCGAACTATATTGTTAAGGGTCCAGGTCTCACATGCTTATGTTGAGATGAGAAAGATGCATGCCCTAAAACTTGAAACAGGATCCTCCTTACAAGGAGACTACTGAATGGTATGACTACTGGATTGATTGAATCTTCTTGTGGAGTACAGTTTCAACTTATAAGTTTCTTCTTGTTGCTGGTGTTCTAACCTTCACCTAATTTTCTGAATTATACACTAAGAAAATACAACAAGACACCCAGGCTTTCAACTCCACACAATAGTACGAATACAACAACTTAAACATAACTTGGCAGTCTTCTGACCAAAACAAACCGTCAACAATGAGAATTTCCACAAAGCCAATTGGTGTAGTTTATCATCAGACAACACATATTTATTAATGGACCAAAATGAGGGGTGAACTCATGATGATGGGAATGTAGCCATCAGGCTGAACAGAAATTCACAGTAACAAATGCCCGGCGTGAGATGACCTCTACGCCACATGGGCAAAGAAAACCTTACAATGATTTATACATACTAAAAAATCATACTTACAAGCTTACCCAAAGACTGCAACTCACACAGGGAAAATAAACTAAACTAATTCTAACAACAACAATGCTCTCTCTATCACATTTCTCGAGACAAACACACCGTTCCACAAAACACGTCCATCTACTTACACATTCACACCAAGACTCCTCTAACGACCGGCTTTTTTTGCACACGGACCTTTCTAACGACGTTTTGCACACCGGCCTTCCTACCGACATGAGTTGTGGTCTACGCGAACACAATTTATTAGCACTACACAAATAATCTCTGAACAGAATTGCTATTCTGTTACAGAATATCTCCCCACCCCCTAAAGGTAGATATTTGGCCATCAAATATCTCCAACAAAAAATTACTAACTTTTACAGAAAACTCTCAAAAAAAAAAAGAATTAATCAAACTAATCACTATCCAACACAACCCTAATTCTACCCACAAGGTGTACCAAGGTGTACAATATTCAAATAACTACCTACTCTTATGTGTTATATTCAACGCTATGAGTAGTAAAGTATAACATATGCAATCTCCATAACAACCCATCCCATATCTGGTGCATGAGACTGTCCGCAACATGGACATAACAGGAAAATGAGTAAAAGACAATCCGCCTTACAATAAGTCCTATACACATGAAATCATACTCACAACATTCCACCTAAAACCTCAGCGATCAAGAAACCTAATTCCTCCAACTACCAACAAATTTCCACTTCTAGAAACTCTTCCTAAACGAGATTCCATCTACATCAAAACTACTAAAATTCTTCCTACAACAAAACAAGTAAGACTCTTGCTACACAAAACAAGTAAGGCTCTTGCCACACAAAACAAGTAAGGCTCTCCTCTTTAGACTAATCGTGAGTGGTATTTATACTATTCCTACCCACTCAGTTTTCTCCACGCTGCACGCTTTTCCCAAGACCCCCGCTCAATGGTCTCAACCAACCTACCTTTCAAACAAGGGTACTCACTCTAGTAATTATTTCCTAAATACTAATCCTGGGCATAACCCCTAGCCTGTACTGCTATAATATTCCCCCCTCCCAAAAAGTAGAGTTTTGCCTGTCAAAACTTTCAAAAAAACCAATGTACCTATCCAAATTATAACTCCAGGCTAATTCAAAGATAATAATCGACTCTCAACATAGAACTTCATACTCTGACCATACCCATAAACTGTTCGTGTGACATTCGGCTATACTCAGCCCATGTCCACTTCATATACAATCATCTATTTCTATTATGTGTGACTCCTCAATACACATACATAGAATAGGTAAACTCTGGTACCATATATAATCTGCTATTACTGACAAATGCAGCCATATGCTGTACATACGCAGAATAGGTTCATCTGGGTTACAATTATTAATCATCCATTCTTAAACATATGTAAATATCCATTAAACATATGCAGAATAGGCAAAACTTTGGTATCATATATAATCATCCATTCTTAACATATGTAATTATCCATTAACATATGCAGAACAGGCAAAACTTTGGTATTAGGCTAATCCACCTTTTATTTATCCCCAAAGGGACTGTGCCACGTACCACATGTACGCGCAACAAAACAATGTAATATCTAGGTCCTTAAAAAAAAGAGACCCCCTCTGGTAATTTTACCTTAGGCTCGGTTACATGGAATCTGCATGTTCCGGCCTAGGTACCCAATCAGAGAGCCACACCTGCTTGTGTAATCTCCTTATAACATCACATCCGTGGTAATAATGTCACATCCAAGGCAATGCTGTCACATCAAAGATAAATAACCAATTTGAACATTGAAAATGCCATAACAATTGGCTATTGATAAGTCATCATCAGTAATGTCACCTTATTCAAGGCTACATGATTTATGATCCATCCTAATTAACTACTAATAAATCCGTTATACAAAAAATAAACAGAGGAAAAAAAAATACATTCACTAATTGCTGCACAAGAACTATACAATCTATAAAAAATGATGCTTAAGAGAATCTCCAACTGCAGCCTTAATCTCCCAGGGACTTCCCATAGGTAGCTATGATACCTCCAGGGCTTCTGGTACATTTCCAATGCACTGCATGACAAAGCCTAGCCTCTTCCATAGTAACATGACTCTTTCTGGAAAAACTCAGACATGGAACCAATAATCTATAACAAAACAAAAAAAAAACAATATTAGCAATATCCAATCCACTCAAAATAATCCAACCATACTGGCACCTAATACAGTCCAGAATAATTACTGTACTTTTTAGTTAAATAAGTTATAACAGCAAATGGCAATCTTGCAGAAAAATTTTAACTAAGAATCCTCAGTTTTCTAGCACCTATCAGAGTAAAAAAACTGAAATTAATGACACATACACTAATGTCAAATATCAATATCATCCTTGCTAATGCAAAATCACAACGAAATGGTAAACTAAATGTTAATTAATTGCAATCCAGCAAAATTCCACAGCAGAACAAAATAACTGTCCCTAATGTATAAACACAATAATGTTCCTGAAATTTCTAGATAATCTATCCAGAAGAAGCATATCTGGCAACTTCCAATCAACAGAATGTTCATTTCCAAAAACAATTTTTTTTTCCACAGGTGAAGGTAGTCCAAAAAGTTACTATATCCCTTCGTATGAATGTCTGGAGACTGGATGAATCAGAACTACTCAATTGTCCAACAAACTTTCAAAGAGAATGACAGTAAATAAATCCAACATTCACTATTTGCTATAATTAATAATGTTCAGTCTGCACGATCTGGCTTGACTTCTTGCTGAAATTTCAGGGGTCATAGTTAAGTTACAAATTGTTACCTGTCCCCTCCTACATAGTACCAGCGAAATGTACCGTACAAGCTGCACTGGTTCCTGGCAGGATACTGGTTCAGGATCAACTTCACTGGACCGGATACAAGCTACTGGTATGGCTTTATCCACTATGCTGCCTAGGGCACAGGAGCTAGAGGTGCCCACCAAGATTCTGAGCAAGCTGGACATCGTCGCCGCCTTGAGTAGACGCCACAAAGACTCGTCAACACACCCCTGACGCCAATTCGAAGGAAGAAAAGGACGCCAATGCAACTCAACTCTTTTCCTAATCTAGACTCCTTTTCTTCTCCGGCAGAAGATGTCGGGAAGCCAATGCTGACAGAACTACCAACCGAAATTCGAACGCTAGCTAGCTAACCAACTCCATCTTGACTGCCTAACTAACTACAAACCTATCAACTCCTAATCTATCTGCAAGCAACCTCCAAAACTGTTAAACTATCTATCTATCCTTACTCTAGCAACCATTCCATGACCAAAACAGAGTCTACCATGTTTGAAAGCCGAAAACGAGGCCAGGTAAACAGATCATCGATCGACAATCGTAATCTAGGGCATGGTAACAATAGACAAAACTTTGTGTGTACTACAATACAACTGGAGACAAAAATACTACAATCTGGGGACTTGCCAAGACTTCACAATTAGAAGTATGAACCGTGCATGAAACCAGCAGCCCACGAGCAACAACTAAAACACTTTGTGACAGACCGTGAAAGAAAGCGCTGGTCACGGCGCCACTGAAACACAATGTGCGTGTGCCTATGACTTAAACGTAACTTGGCAGTCTTCCAACCAAAACAAACTGGTCAACAATGAGAATTTCCACAAAGCCGATTGGTGTAGTTTATCATCAGACAACACACATTTATTAATGGACCAAAATGAGGGGTGAACTCATGATGATGGGAATGTAGCCATCAGGCTGAACAGAAATTCACAGTAACAAATGCCCGGCGTGAGATGACCTCTACGCCACATGGGCAAAGAAAACCTTACAATGATTTATACATACTAAAAAATCATACTTACAAGCTTACCCAAAGACTGCAACTCACACAGGGAAAATAAACTAAACTAATTCTAACAACAACAATGCTCTCTCTATCACATTTCTCGAGACAAACACACCGTTCCACAAAACACGTCCATCTACTTACACATTCACACCAAGACTCCTCTAACGACCGGCTTTTTTTGCACACGGACCTTTCTAACGACGTTTTGCACACCGGCCTTCCTACCGACATGAGTTGTGGTCTACGCGAACACAATTTATTAGCACTACACAAATAATCTCTGAACAGAATTGCTATTCTGTTACAAACTCTTATTTTTGTAGTTCTGTTTGTTTCTCTCTAGAGCTTCTTTAGTTGTTTTACTTTCGGAAGAGCGATAGATGTCCTCCTTGTAATTTCCCTCATTGTATCTCCATTATTAGTTAGCAGTGATCCAAGATTCAAAACTCTCCACCTCTTCCACTTGCTCCTCATTGATATATATTTCAGCTGCTTTATTTGTTTTATCATTTGTTATCAATTTAGTTTTCCTCGCATTAAAATAAAGGTTTTGCCCTACACTATTTTACTAACTTATATAATTAGTTGTTCCATTCTTTTTAGTGCTGTGGACAGTAATACGGTGTAATCAGCATATCTCTCTCTCTCTCTCTCTGAACCTTAAGTGCCCAGGGCACATGGGGCTTCCGCAAGGGTTTTCCACAAATGCCTGTCTTTCGCCTTTTTTTCTGCTCTTGCCCAGGTGAGCCCTCTGTTGCTCAACATCCTTTCTGTTGTTCTTCTCCATGTCTCTTTTGGTCTACCCTTACTTCTGTTCCCCTGTGGTGTCCATCTTAGTGCTATTTTTGGTAGTGAGTTGTCAGTCATTCGGAGCACATGTCCCAACCATCGCCAGCGTCTTTCCTCAATAATTGTTGTCAGTGGTTTCATCTGCATTTCTGCCAATAAGATGTTATTTCTTATGGTGTTTGGCCAAAATATTTTTTTAATTCTACGTAAACATTTAGTCTGGAAAGAACTCAACTTGTTTTCTATGGTTTTGGTGATTTTCCAGCATTCACTTCCATAGAGTAGTACACTTAGAACATTACTCTTAAATATCCTGATTTTCATATTTATGCTTAGTTTATTTGATTTCCATATATTCTGTAGCATTGCAAAAGCCTGGTTTGCTCTAGTAAGTCTGCTGTTGATGTCCTCTGTGCTGTCTCCATTTTCTACTGCTCTGCTGCCAAGGTATACAAATTCGTTGACCTCCTCCACTAACTTGTTATCTACTCTGAGTACATTTCTGTTGTTCACATTTTGCTTCATTAACTTTATCTTTCCTACGTTGATCTTTAGTCCTATGTTGTTTGCATTCTGGGTTAACTTGTTTATTTTATCTTGCATATCTTTGTGACTGCTTGATAATAGACAAATGTCGTCCGCAAAGTCAAGGTCCTCCAGCACTGTGTCAAGGGTCCATTTTAATCCTCTGCGTTTGTCTGATGTTGCCTCCTTCATTAACCAGTCTACTGCCAAGATAAATAATGTTGGTGATAGTACACATCCCTGTTTCACTCCTGTTTGTACCCTAAAGCTGCTGGAGGTATGTTCTCCACAGATAACTTTGCACTGAAAACCCTCGTATAGGGCTTTGATTACATTAACTAATCAGCATGTCTAATCTCTGATATTTCATAACCTTCAATTGTTATGGCATCGTAATATTCTTTGTATACGTCTTCTCCAACATTCTTCATTATATTTTCAGTATACAAGTTAAATAAATAAGCTAACAGTAATGCATCCCTGAGAGACCCCTTGCTTTTTGTCAAACCAAGTTGTTGTTTCACCATTTATTTTTACTGCTGGCTGTTGATCTAGATACATTAGTGATATTATTTGTGTCACATGTGTTGGAAATCCCAACAGTATTCCTGTACAAGAAAACTCTTCTTCACAAACACTCTAACCGACGCTGGCAATCACTAGATCTGTAGTTACTTTACTAACTAAAACAACACGTCCTAGCACGACAAAACCTAACTCTAAACTGATAAAAAATTTTATCCCCTAACATTCCCAGGGACTGGACCTTCAAGAAAAACATGAGCCGCACGCACGGTCCATGCAGAATTTCCTCTCCTGTATAATCAGTGGCATTCAGTGGGATTTTAACAACAATTTCATTTCACTCAGAAGATTTACATAAGTCGCATCTCCTTAACCATGAGCAGTATTCCTTTGGCATTATCTAGAGATGAACTAGAGACACGTCCTGTGTAGCGATGAGATACCTCCTTGATCTCCCAACCATGAATCATAGGATCAAGATGGAGGTCACGAGCATAACTGAAGATAAGGACAGATAAGGAGAAACCATTGTAACAAGAGCTCCTAAAAGAAAAGGGTGACAGACTAAAAAGGGGCAAATCATGGATGGATCTTGTAGAAGATCTTATCAAAAGGTCTGTGAACCCAACAACATCAACTCCGGCGAGAAATGAGAACTTGTCAAACATAATTTTACTTATCTTAAAGAAAGCCTTGGTAGTCAGACATAATTTTACTTATCTTAAAGAAAAGCTTGCTAGTCAGCCATAATTTTACTTATCTTAAAGAAAATCTTGGTAGTCATACATAATTTTATTTATCTACAGGAAAAGCTTGGTAATCAGACATAATTTTATTTATGTTAAAGAACAGCTTGGTAGTCAGACATAATTTTACTTATCTTAAAGAAAAGCTTGGTAGTCAGCCATAATTTTATTTATCTTAAAGAAAATCTTGGTAGTCATACATAATTTTACTTATCTTAAAGAAAAACTTGGTTCATTCATTCATTCATTCATGTGCATGTCCCTTGCGGAACTTTGCCTTGCCTCCCATACAGCAATACTGTAGGCCTCTCGGTTGTGAGCAAGATGGCCTGCCGCTGATGTATCCATTTGCAGATCACCAACGACGTCTTGCAGCCATCTTCGCCTTGGTCTTCCTCTCTTTCATTTTCCCATTATGTACCCTTCTAATACAGTTAGTTTTCTCTAGATTATCATAACGTTTAGTGTGTCCAAAATATTTAAATTTTCTCTCTTTAATCCTCTTTCCTAGCCTGCCTTCTTCAGTATTAAGTTCTTGTAGTATAGATATATTTGTTCTTTTTTGTGTCCACGCATCTGTAGCATTTACATTAAAAGGCATTTATGTGTTTATCAGCTGTTTTGTTAAGTGTCCAGGTCTCACAGGCATATGTTGCAATGGGAAAGATGCATGCCCTTAAAAATCTTATTTTTGTTGTTCTGTCTGCTCCTCTCCACAGATTTTTAGTTGTTTTACTTTCTGAAGAGCGAAAGATGTCCTCCTTTTAATTTCCCTCATTGTATCTCCATTATTAGTTAGTAGTGATAAAAGCTAACAGTAATGCATCCCTGAGAGACCCCTTGCTTTTTGTCAAACCAAGTTGTTGTTTCACCATTTATTTTTACTGCTGGCTGTTGATCTAGATACATTAGTGATATTATTTGTGTCACATGTGTTGGAAATCCCAACAGTATTCCTGTACAAGAAAACTCTTCTTCACAAACACTCTAACCGACGCTGGCAATCACTAGATCTGTAGTTACTTTACTAACTAAAACAACACGTCCTAGCACGACAAAACCTAACTCTAAACTGATAAAAAATTTTATCCCCTAACATTCCCAGGGACTGGACCTTCAAGAAAAACATGAGCCGCACGCACGGTCCATGCAGAATTTCCTCTCCTGTATAATCAGTGGCATTCAGTGGGATTTTAACAACAATTTCATTTCACTCAGAAGATTTACATAAGTCGCATCTCCTTAACCATGAGCAGTATTCCTTTGGCATTATCTAGAGATGAACTAGAGACACGTCCTGTGTAGCGATGAGATACCTCCTTGATCTCCCAACCATGAATCATAGGATCAAGATGGAGGTCACGAGCATAACTGAAGATAAGGACAGATAAGGAGAAACCATTGTAACAAGAGCTCCTAAAAGAAAAGGGTGACAGACTAAAAAGGGGCAAATCATGGATGGATCTTGTAGAAGATCTTATCAAAAGGTCTGTGAACCCAACAACATCAACTCCGGCGAGAAATGAGAACTTGTCAAACATAATTTTACTTATCTTAAAGAAAGCCTTGGTAGTCAGACATAATTTTACTTATCTTAAAGAAAAGCTTGCTAGTCAGCCATAATTTTACTTATCTTAAAGAAAATCTTGGTAGTCATACATAATTTTATTTATCTACAGGAAAAGCTTGGTAATCAGACATAATTTTATTTATGTTAAAGAACAGCTTGGTAGTCAGACATAATTTTACTTATCTTAAAGAAAAGCTTGGTAGTCAGCCATAATTTTATTTATCTTAAAGAAAATCTTGGTAGTCATACATAATTTTACTTATCTTAAAGAAAAACTTGGTTCATTCATTCATTCATTCATGTGCATGTCCCTTGCGGAACTTTGCCTTGCCTCCCATACAGCAATACTGTAGGCCTCTCGGTTGTGAGCAAGATGGCCTGCCGCTGATGTATCCATTTGCAGATCACCAACGACGTCTTGCAGCCATCTTCGCCTTGGTCTTCCTCTCTTTCATTTTCCCATTATGTACCCTTCTAATACAGTTAGTTTTCTCTAGATTATCATAACGTTTAGTGTGTCCAAAATATTTAAATTTTCTCTCTTTAATCCTCTTTCCTAGCCTGCCTTCTTCAGTATTAAGTTCTTGTAGTATAGATA
This sequence comes from Achatina immaculata, assembly GCA_009760885.1. Taxonomy (NCBI): domain Eukaryota; kingdom Metazoa; phylum Mollusca; class Gastropoda; order Stylommatophora; family Achatinidae; genus Lissachatina; species Lissachatina immaculata. The sequence continues at coordinate 47,924,998 of CM019693.1, read as the reverse complement.
TATTTGTTCTTTTTTGTGTCCACGCATCTGTAGCATTTACATTAAAAGGCATTTATGTGTTTATCAGCTGTTTTGTTAAGTGTCCAGGTCTCACAGGCATATGTTGCAATGGGAAAGATGCATGCCCTTAAAAATCTTATTTTTGTTGTTCTGTCTGCTCCTCTCCACAGATTTTTAGTTGTTTTACTTTCTGAAGAGCGAAAGATGTCCTCCTTTTAATTTCCCTCATTGTATCTCCATTATTAGTTAGTAGTGATAAAAGATATTCAAAACTATCCACTTCGTCCAGTTTTTCCTCATTGATACATATTTCAGCTGCCTTGTTTGTTTTGTCAGTTGTCATCAATTTAGTTTTCTTTGCATTAAGACAGAGGTTTTCCTTTAACTGTTCTTACGGACTGACATAATCAGTTCTTGAAAAGCTTGGTAGTCAGACATAATTTTATTTACTTTAAAGAAAAGCTTCGTAGTCAGACATAATTTTATTTATCTTAAAGAAAAGCTTGGTAGTCAGATATAATTTTACTTATGTTAAAGAAAAACTTGGGAGTCAGACATAATTTTACTTATCTTAAAGAAAAGCTTGGTAATCAGTTGACTCATCTTAAAGAAAAGCCTGATAATCACACATAATTTGACTCATCTTAAAGACAATCCTGGTAATCAGACATAATTTGACTCATCTTAAAGAAAAGCTTGATAGTCAGACATAATTTGGCTCATCCTAAAGAAAAGCTTGGTAGTCAGCTATAATTGGCTCATCCTAAAGAAAAACCTGGTAATCAGACATAATTTGACTCCTCTTAAAGAAAAGCCTGGTAGTCAGCCATAATTTGGTTCATCTTAATGAAAAGCCTGGTAGTCAGCCATAATTTGGCTCATTCCAAAGAAAAGCCTGGTAGACAGAAATAATGTGGCTCATCCTAAAGAAAAGCCTTGTAGTCAGTCATAATTTGGCTCATCTTAAAGTAAAGCTTGGTAGACAGACATAATTTGGCTCATCCTAAAGAAAAGCCTGTTAATCAGACATAATTTGGCTCATCTTAAAGAACAGTTTGGTAGACAGACATAATTTGGCTCATCCTAAAGAAAAGCCTGGTAATCAGACATAATTTGGCTCATCTTAAAGAACATCTTGGTAGTCAGACATAATTTGGCTAATCCGAAAGAAAAGCCTGGTAGTCAGCCATAATTTGGCTCATCTTAAAGAAAAGCTTGATAATCAGCCACAATTTTGCTTATGTTAAAGAACAACTTGGTAGTCAGACATAATTTTAATTATCTTAAAGGAAAGCTTGGTAATCAGACATAATTTGACTCATATTAGAGAAAAGTCTGGTAATCAGACATAATTTGACTCATCTTAAAGAAAAGCCTGGTAATCAGACATAATTTGGCTCATCCTAAAGAAAAGCCTGTTAATCAGACATAATTTGGCTCATCCTAAAGAAAAACCAGGTAATCAGACATAATTTGACTCATCCTAAAGAAAAGCCTGGTAGTCAGCCATAATTTGGCTCATCCTAAAGAAAAGCCTGGTAATCAGACATAATTTGGCTCATCCTAAAGAAAAGCCTGGTAGTCAGTCATAATCTGGCTCATCCTAAAGAAATCCTGTTAATCAGACATAATTTGACTCATCTTAAATAAAAGCCTGGTAATCAGACATAACTTTACGATCTTAAAGAAAAGCTTGGTAGTCAGCCACAGTTCGACTCGTCGTAAAAGAAAGGACATCGAAAAGACGACTTAGAAATCTTCAGACAGGTGTCACTGACGAAATTTCAAATGAACTCGCAGAATCTGAGTCCTTCAGAAAAGAATTTAATAATTTGTCAAGGACTCGCCTTCTCTTCACCCTCGCACTCCGTCGGACCTCCCCCCCCCCCCCCCCACACACACACACACATAACGCATGAACATTCACAGACACCCATGCATACATATAATCCACAGTTACACACACATATAACGCACAGACACCCACATATACACATAACAAAGAAACATCTACACATACATACAACGCACAGACACTCACAGACACCCATTCATACTTATAACACACAAACACCCACACGTAGATATAACACAGAGACACCCGCAGTCTCACACAGACACTCACACACACACATAACGCACAAACACTCACACATATCAACAATTTGATTATTACTTCCAAATGTCCTGTTGCATGTTTTGAACTCTGCTCACTAAACTTCTCTGTAAGTTAAATCTTCACCAACAAAGCAAACATATTAACCTTATCTCTTTCCTATGTCCGGACTGCAATGATGAAGACCAGATTATAAACTATAAAATATAAACTATAAACTATCTCTCTCCTTTCTTCTTCCCCCCCCCCCCTAACACAGACACATTTCTTGGAATATTATTATGTGATACACAGGTCAACACAGTTCTCAAACAAATTACTTGATTTAGTTTCTAAATTGCTTGAACCGCCATGTTTGTAGGGAGTGGTTCTATTGCCAGACACTGATTACGTGTTACACGTGGCTGTTGTTTTCATATTTCATTTTCATAACTACTTTAAAGATTTGATTATTTTTAAATAACTGAACTTTGTTGTACTTGTTCTATAAACTGACGGAAAGAGCCACTTCAACAGATTTAAGAGAACACTGAGAACACAGAGAACACAGGGAGTTGTGAAGTTCACGCGGAAGATTATTTCCTTTATACGAGTATTACGTGCAAGCTTGAGTTTAGTCAAGACTTAATCAGACAATCTGAAAACATAGGACAGAGATCAGAGACTTAATCAGACAATCTGAAAACATAGACAGAGATCAGAGACTTAATCAGACAATCTGAAAACATAGACAGAGATCAGAGACTTAATCAGACAATCTGAAAACATAGACAGAGATCAGAGACTTAATCAGACAATCTGAAAACATAGACAGAGATCAGAGACTTAATCAGACAATCTGAAAACATAGGACAGAGATCAGAGACTTAATCAGACAATCTGAAAACATAGACAGAGATCAGAGACTTAATCAGACAATCTGAAAACATAGGACAGAGATCAGAGACTTAATCAGACAATCTGAAAACATAGACAGAGATCAGAGACTTAATCAGACAATCTGAAAACATAGGACAGAGATCAGAGAATTAATCAGACATTCTTAAAACATAGGACGGAGATCAGAGAATTAATCAAACAATCTGAAAACATAGGACAGAGATCAGAGACTTAATCAAACAATCTGAAAACATAGGACAGAGATCAGAGACTTAATCAAACAATCTGAAAACATAGGACAGAGATCAGAGGCATAATCAGACAATCTTAAAACATAGGACAGAGATCAGAGACTTAATCAGACAGTCTGAAAACATAGAACGGAGATTAGAGAATTAATCAGACAATCTGAAAACATAGTACGGAGATCAAGACCTAATCATACAATCAGAAAACATAGGACGGATATGAGAAACCAAAGTTTGTAAATGTAGAAATGTGAGAGTTAAATTCTTGCATAGTTTCAGTTTCTGCAGAAACAGGAAGTTCTCGCGCATGTAAGAAAACTGGGATTTTGTAAAAATAAAACCGTTATAGCGGAAATATTTCATGGTTCAGTTTTTGGTGTTCCCATAATTCCTTCTTAAGTGTGTTCAGAAAGCGGGTTTTAAAAACTGAGATTTATTGTTTTTATATGCAGCGGCGATTTTCATCTACTCTCTGACACTTAAGCTTTATCTAGAAAATATGAGCCGCGTCCCAGATTATAATATTTGATTAGCGTGTCCATATTCTTAGAACAAAATGAAATGAACCGGTTGTTAGTTATTTTAAATAGGATCTTTGATAAAATGAATATTGTCTGTCTATTCAGCTATCTTCATTCATCCATCCATCCATCCATCCATCCATCCATCCATCCATCCATCCATCCATCCATCCATCCTTTAGTTTGTTTGTCATGGCAGTCCTTCTTACATGAAAACAACCACACATCATTATTTTACCTATTTGATACTGTTAAGCATGTGGATGTGAAGTGAAAGTAAAAGATTTATCATTTTATATTTTACTTATTTTCTTTATGTAGTTAGTTTACATGTAACAAACTAATATGACTGTTAGAGTGAATGATAGATGTAACAAACTAATGCTGACTGTCAGAATGAATGATGGGAGATGTAACAAACTAATACTTACTGACTGTCATAGTGAATGAAGGAAGATATAACAAACTAATGCTGACTGTCAGAATGAATGATGGGAGATAAAACAAACTAATACTTACTGACTGTCATAGTGAATGAAGGAAGATGTAACAAACTAATGCTGAATGTCAGAATGAATGATGGGAGATATAACAAACTAATACTTACTGACTGTCATAGTGAAAGAAGGAAGATATAACAAACTAATGCTGACTGTCAGAATGAATGATGAGAGATGTAACAAATGAACACTTACTGATTGTCATAGTGAATGAAGGAAGATGTAACAAACACTATGTCAATGAGATTTATACAAGGTCCGACAATTAAATAATGAGATTAATTACATAAAAAATAAAATAAACAACAGATGAAGATATAGCCTCTATTTTATTCAAAGTAAGCCCCTTGTGCATTGATGCAGTGAGTGGCACTAAAATGAACTTTGCAGTTCTGTTGGTATGGCCCTTAAACTCGATGTTACGGCCCTTTGGATGTAGTCAGTATCATCAAAGAAGCGTCCTTTTAACTTTATTTTGAGAATAGGAAATAATCGCAGGTAGGCACATCTGTGGAACAGGGTGGATGGTTGAGAACACACACTTGTTTTTTAAGCCAAAAATTCCTGTACAACTACCGCCCGGTGAGCCGGTGCATTATCATGAAGAAGGAAAAAACTGCCAGGTGTTGAATACTTGGGTCTGACTCGGAGAATCCTTTCAATAGGCGTTTCAAAATACTTACATAAACTTTAGCAGTGACAGTCTGTCCCTCTGGAATAAATTCTTTGTGAATAACTCCTTTGCTGTCTTAGAAGCATACCAACAGTGTCTTCACTTTCGACTTTCGAAGACGAAATTTTTTGCTTTATGCTGATGATGATGACTTCCACTGAGCACTTTGGCTTTTAGTTGTGCGATCAAAACGAATTTTACTTATAAGTTTTACGTGAATTGGTAGGCAGCTGAGTAAGAGAATCATTTTTTTAAACATGTCAAGCTTTGGTTTTGGGAGAATACAATTGGTAATGCGTTGACTGTGTTTTGGGTTGGATTTGAACAACGACCACAGATAGGGTGGAGCATTGCGCGATAGAATTTTTTGAATTAACTTAGCCTTGTTGAAAAGAAATCTCTTTTTGAGGGGTAGAATATCAAGATGTTTGTCCTTATTTGTAATATGTGCTGCATGTTTGTCATCTATAAGTTTTACTGCTCGTTTATGAAGTGAGTACAGTTTTTCATGTTTGACATGGAACAACCATTCCAGACTGCGGAGAAGTAGTCCAGTGTGTTTGTATGTGATATGTAGTATATTTTTCTGGTGTCTACGTCAAGAAAATGTTTAATTTGAGTAAACTGGTAAATGTTTGTGCAGTTTGTTTGGTTAAATTGTCTACATGATGATTCCAGCTGAGGTGGTGGTCAATCATAAGACCTATAGTTTTATATTCACTAACATCCTTTATCTGCGAAGTTCCAGCCTGGAGCTGTAGTGTTGTTGTGGTGAATTTGTTAATTTATGTCTTGTTGTAATGAGCATGGATTTTGGTTTGCTGGTGTTTATGAGCATTCTGTTGTTATTGTTCCAGTTAATTAGGCTGCTTATTTCATTTTGAAGATTTCTCTCCTGAGACTGTCACTTTCGCTGCTGAGATACTGTTTTATTTCACCAGCCATGTCTTTGATGAGGGTCTTTACCAATTCCTTGACAGCATTTATTACTTCCTGGCTAAAAGGAACTGATGGCCCTTCGCCAGAAGTTGATGTTTCCAGAGAACTTCGATCATCAAGTGACTCTGGACAAGTGTGGTTTGTGATGCACATGATAGTAGTATGTAGACAAGGATCTTGTGATTTCTGCACAATGGTAGTTACTTGCTGCTCTGTGTGGTCATCAGTATGTGTAGATGTCGACTCTGACATGACAACTCCCACATGTTCGGTGTCAGGATTGTTCAGCTGGTCTCCTGCCATGTTCTCGAGACTAGCTTCTGTTGCGTCAAGTGTGATATCCTGGCAGCCAAGTAAAGCTAGAAGAGGTCTTGAGCATAACGCACGTTAGCTGATATTTCTGTCCTGGTGACTGATTTTTGCAAAAGACTGTACTCATCAGACAACCAGGAATCAACAGTCTCAGCTGTACCTTGTACCAACACTTTTTTTTTGGTGTGGTATAAGTGAATGGTAAGAGCTTGCACTTTTATTATATTTTCTACATTTCCGCCATCTTTGTCTGTCCGTTTTTCATTTAGGGTGTGATACCGTCCATGGCTTGCTTTATACTCTCGTATTGAAGAGTACTGTGAAAGGAGACGGTAACACATTGTCCCTCGTTAGACTTCTTTATAGTCACCCCAGGCTAATAACACATTGTCCCTCGTTAGACTTCTTTATAGTCACCCCAGGCTGGTAACACATTGTCCCTCGTTAGACTTCTTTATAGTCACCCCAGGCTAATAACACATTGTCCCTCAGACTTCTTTATAGTCACCCCAGGCTGGTAACACATTGTCCCTCGTTAGACTTCTTTATAGTCACCCCAGGCTGGTAACACATTGTCCCTCGTTAGACTTCTTTATAGTCACCCCAGGCTGGTTGCCGCACCGTCGGAGTTTAGCCTCCATGGCCTTCTTTTTTTATTAAGCGTGTAGTTTTTAGACGCCGTGGACCGTAGTCCATCACAGCGACTACACGTCCTCGTAATCTCACATAGTTCCTCTTCCTCACACGTTATCATCTTACGTGTAAGTACTTACAGCAGGGGAACAATAGTTTGGCGCGCCCATTGTCTGACCCTGGCTTTGTTTAGTCAACGGATTAGCCGGGCCACGCTTCTCCACGTGTGAAATAAAGCGAAAATAGTTGATTAATAAGTGATGAAAACAACGTACGATATTTCTGGAATTATCCAAGAAAAAACACACAATTTATATTTCTAGCAACATTCATCGTAATCACGATCACAAGATGAACAGACTGCTATAAGTTTCAATACACATTTCCTTGTAGAACGACATAGAACATTTCCTTATAGAACGACATAGAACATTTCCGTAGAACGACATAGAACATTTCCTTGTAGAACCACATAGAACATTTCCTTCTAAAACCACATAGAAAAATTTCCTTTTAGAACCACATAGAATATTTCCTTGTAGAACCACATAGAACATTTCCTTGTAGAACAACATAGAACATTTCCTTGTAGAACCACATAGAACATCCGAGAATTCAGAGCTGGGAAAAAACACGTCCTCACGGTAGGAGACTCGAAACTAAAAGCTAAAAGAAACTAAAAGATACATCACTAGACAGATACATGAATAGAGATATATCACTAGACAGATACATGAATAGAGATACATCACTAGACAGATACATGAATAGAGATACATCACTAGACAGATACATGAATAGATATACAGTACTAGACAGATACATGAATAGAGATACATCACTAGACAGATACATGAATAGAGATACATCACTAGACAGATACATGAATAGAGATACATCACTAGACAGATACATGAATAGATATACATCACTAGACAGATACATGAATAGAGAGCTACATCACTAGACATATACATGAATAAAGAGATACATCATTAGACAGATACATGAATAGAGAGATACATCACTAGACAAATACATGAATAGAGATATACATCACTAGACAGATACATGAATAGAGAGATACATCACTAGACAGATACATCAATATAAAGATACATCACTAGATAGATGCATGAATAGAGATATACATCACTAGACAGATAAATGAATAGAGAGATACCATCACTAGACAGATACACGAATAGAGAGATACATCATTAGGCAGATACATGAATCGAGAGATACATCACAGGAAAGAAAAATGGTGATGCAGACAAAGACAAAGTTGCAGCAAGCTCAGGTTTAATATACTCATAAAACTGAAAGTATAATCAAACCTTACTATAAATTCATCTTAAGAAAAAAAATACTAAAAAAATTGAAAGTATAATAAAACCTTACTATACATTCATCTTAAGAAAAAATTATACTAATAAAACTGAAACTGTAATCAAACCTTACAATACATTCATCTTAAGAAACAAAAATACTCATAAAACCGAAAGTATAATCAAACCTTACTATACATATATCTTAAGAAAAAAAATATACTCATAAAACTGAAATATATATTCAAACCTTACTATACATTCATCTTAAGAGAAATGGCACTTTTTCTAAATAAAGAAAGTGCAGCTGCCTTCTTTTTGTCACCTGGCCTGTAAGATAGGAACGGTCACCGTCTTCAAAACTGTCCTCACACAAAATAAGAGATCCTCATGAGTGTCCAGTGACGTATATTATGCCAATATGTGCAAAATGTTTGGGGTAAATACACTGGGCAGACAGACATCAGACTAGGTGACTGCATCTATAAATATCACGACCCACAGAACTTTACATTTACAATCTTTTACAAACATACTTTCCACACACATAACTTTACATTTACAAAATTTAACAAACATACTTTCCACACACATAACTTTACATTTACAAAATTTAACAAACATACTTTCCACACACATAACTTTACATTTACAATCTTTTACAAACTTACTTTCCACACACAGAACTTTACATTTACAAAATTTAACAAACATACTTTCCACACACATAACTTTACATTTACAAAATTTAACAAACATACTTTCCACACAGAATCATACCAGTGACACAGTAAGTACCCTGTGTTTCCTCAACTCCTTTTTGCTATACACATATATGTAACATTTTATGTAACATGTAACAGCATACAGGAAACATTTCCTTTCCTTTTACTATTCTTTGCTTTGTCATACGTTTTTTATGGCTAAGGTGTTAAGTCGAAATGTTATATCTCTCAGTGCTTCTTTGTTGATGAACAAAGGTGTTCCTACTTTTTAAAAGAACCCTAAGTATTAATTCCATCCATCCATCCATCCATCCATCCATCCATCCATCCACCCATCCATACGATTATTTGTGTTTATGTTCCTGTATCTGTCTATTTATACATATCATTGAAATCTTAAGAACAAATAACGCAACCATTATAAATCACAGCATTATATGGGGAATTCCATAAATTATAGTCACGTGATCTGGCTAAAGGAAGAATATACTTAACTAACTCCCAACAAAAAACATATAAAACCCTGCCAGTGGATGCAGCAGTCATGACACTCTTACACTTGTCATAGTTTTTACAGGAGATCCCGTGAATCTGTTGATATGACAGCAAGGCAAGTACTTTTCTTGTTATTAGTATTATTAGATGTCATGAAACATTGCTGGGATACACTTACAGATGTAAAATAAAGTTTCTGAAGCTAAGTCTGAGTTTAATTTTTCTGTAATGTAGGTTAGCTTGGTGATGGTTTACTGTTATGTAGGTTAGACTGGTTATGGTTTACTGTTATGTAGGACAGGCTGATGATGGTTTACTATTATGTAGGTTAGCCTGGTTATGGTTTACAGTTATGTAGGACAGGCTGGTGATGGTTTACTGTTATGTAGGATAGCTTGGTGATGGTTTATTGTTATGTAAGTTAGCCTGATTATGGTTTACTGTTATGTAGGACAGGTTGGTGATGGTTTACTGTTATGTAGGACAGGTTGGTGATAGTTTACTGTTATGTAGGACATGTTGGTGATAGTTTACTGTTATGTAGGACAGGTTGGTGATAGTTTACTGTTATGTAGGACAGGTTGGTGATGGTTTACTGTTATGTAGGACAGGTTGGTGATAGTTTACTGTTATATAGGTTAGCTTGATTATGGTTTTCTTTTATGCAGGACAGGTTGGTGATTGTTTACTGTTATGTAGGACAGGTTAGTGATGGTTTACTGTTATGTATGACAGTCTGGTGATGGTTTACTGTTATGTAGGACAAACTAGTGATGGTTTACTTTTATATAGGATAATGCTGGTGATGGTTTACACTTATGTATGACAGACTGGTGATGATTTACAATTATGTAGGACATGTTTGGTGATAGTTTACTGTTATATAGGACAGGTTGGTGATGGTTTACTGTTATGTAGGACAAGCTAGTTATGGTTTACTTTTATGTAGGACAGGTTAGTGATGGTTTACTGTTATGTAGGACACGTTGGTGGTGGTTTTCTGTTATGTACGAAAGACTGATGATGATTTACTGTTATGTAGGACAGGTTAGTTATGGTTTACTGTTATGTAGGAGAGGCTAGTGACGGTTTACTGTTATGTAGGACAGGCTGGTAGTGATTTACTCTTACTTAGGACAGGCTGGTAATGGTTTACTGTTTTTTAGGACAAACTAGTGTTAGTTTACTGTTATATAGAACAGGCTGGTGATGATTTACTGTTATGTAGGACAAGATGGTGATGGTTTTCTGTTATGTAGGAAAGGTTGGTGAAAGTTTATTTTTATGTAGGACAGGCTGGTGATGGTTTACTTTTATGTAGGACAGGCTTGTGACAGTTTACTTTTATTTAGGACAGGCTGGTGATGGTTTACTGTTATGTAGGACAGGCTTGTGACGGTTTACTTTTATGTAGGACAGGTTGGTGATGGTTTACTGTTATGTAAGACAGGATGGTGATATTTTACTGTTATGTAGGTTTGACTGATTATGGTTTACTGTTATGTAGGACAAACTGGTGATGGTTTACTGTTGTATATGACAGGTAGATGATAGTATACTGTGATGGAGGATTCGCTGGTGATGGTTTATGATGGTTTACTGGTATGTAGTTCAGGTTGGTGATGGTTTACCGTTTTGTAGGACAAGCTATTTATTTGTTAACAGTTATGTAGGATAAGTTGGTGATGGTTTCCTGTTATGTAGAACAGGCTCGTGATGGATAACTATTATGTAGGACATGTTGCTGATGGTTTACTATTATGTAGGACATGTTTGTGATGGTTTATTCTTATGTAGGACAAGCTAGTCATGATTTAATATTATGTAGGACAGGAAGGCGATGGTTTACTGTTATGTAGGACAGGTTGGTGATGGTTTACTGTAATAGGACAAGCTAGTGATGATTTACTGTTATGGAGGACAGGTAATTGATGGTTCACTGTAATGTATGACAAGCTAGTGATTTTTTACTGTTATGTAGGAGAAGCTAGTGATTATTTACAGTTATGTAGGACAGGCTGATTATGTTTTACTGTTATGTAGGACAGGCTGGTAATGGTTTACTTTTATGTAGGACAGAATGGTGATGGTTTACTGTTATGTAGGCATGTTGGTGGTGGGTTACTGTTATGTAGGACTGGTTGGTGAAGATTTACTGTTATGTAGGACAGGCTGGTGCTGGTTTACTGTTTTGTAAGATAGGCTGGTGATGGTTTACTGATATGTAGAACTGCGTGCTGATGGTTTACTGTTATGTAGGACAGGTTGGTGATGTTTTTCTGTAATGTAGGACAGGTTGGTGATGGTTTACTCTTATGTAGGACAAGCTAGTCATGATTTAATATTGTCTAGGACAGGATGGCGATGGTTTACTGTTATGTAGGACAGGTTGGTGATGGTTTACTGTAATAGGACAAGCTAGTGATGATTTACTGTTATGGAGGACAGGTAATTGATGGTTCACTGTAATTTATGACAAGCTAGTGATTTTTTACTGTTATGTAGTACAGGTTGGTGATGGTTTACTGTTATGTAGGAGAATCTAGTGATTATTTACAGTTATGTAGGACAGGCTGGTTATGTTTTACTGTTATGTAGGACAAGCTAGTGATGGTTTACTGTTATGTAGGTCAGGTTGGTGATGGTTTACTGTTATGTAGGACAGTTTAGTGGTGGTTTACTGTTGTGTACGAAAGACAGATGATGATTTACTGTTATGTAGGACAGGTTAATTATGGTTTACTGTTATGTAGGACAGTTGGTGATGGTTTATTGTTATGCACGAAAGACTGATGATGATTTACTATTATGTAGGACAGCGTAGTTATGGTTTACTGTTATGTAGGACAGGTTGGTGATGGTTTACTGTTATGTAGGAGAGATTGGTGATGGTTTACTATTATATAGGGCAGGCAGATGATACATTACTTTATTTAGGACAGGCTGGTAATGATTTACTCTTATTAAGGACAGGCTGGTGATGGTTTACTCTTTTGTAGGACAACCTAGTGTTGGTTTGCTTTCATGTAGGATAGGCTGGTGATGGTTTACTGTTATCTAGGACAAGCTGGTGATGTTTTTCTGTTATGTAGGAAAGGTTGGTGATAGTTTACTGTTATGTGGGAGACGCTGTTGGTGATTTACTGTTATTTAGGTTTGTATGGTTATGGTTTACTGTTATGTAGGACAGGCAGGTGATAGTTTACTGTTATGTAGGAAAGGTTGGTGATGGTTTACTGTTATGTAGGACAGGCTGGTGATAGTTTACTGTTATGTAGGTTAGTCTGATTATGGTTTACAGTTATGTAGGACAGGCTGGTGATGGTTTACTGTTATTTATGTTAGATTGGTTATGGTTTACTGTAATGTAGGACAAGTTGGTAATGGTTTACTGTTATGTATGACAAGCTAGTTATGGCTTACTGTTATGTAGGACAGGCTGGTGATGGTTCACTATTATGTAGGACATGTTGCTGTTGGTTTACTATTATGTAGGACATGTTGCTGATGGATTACTCTTACGTAGGACAGGCTGGTGATGGTTTACTGTTATGTAGGACAAGCTAGTGACGATTTAATGTTATGTAGGACAGGATGCTGATGGTTTACTGGTATGTAGGACAGGTTGGTGATCATTTACTGTTATGTATAACAAGCTAGTGATGGTTTACTGTTATGTAGGACAAGCTAGTGATGGTGTACTGTTTTGTACGCCAGGCTGGTGATGGTTTACTGATATGTAGGACAGGCTGACAATGATTTACTCTTATTTAGCACAGGCTGGTAATGGTTTACTGTTTTGTAGGACAAACTAGTGTTAGTTTACTGTAATGTAGGACAAGTTGGTAATGGTTTACTGTTATGTATGACAAGCTAGTTATGGCTTACTGTTATGTAGGACAGGCTGGTGATGGTTCACTATTATGTAGGACATGTTGCTGTTGGTTTACTATTATGTAGGACATGTTGCTGATGGATTACTCTTACGTAGGACAGGCTGGTGATGGTTTACTGTTATGTAGGACAAGCTAGTGACGATTTAATGTTATGTAGGACAGGATGCTGATGGTTTACTGGTATGTAGGACAGGTTGGTGATCATTTACTGTTATGTATAACAAGCTAGTGATGGTTTACTGTTATGTAGGACAAGCTAGTGATGGTGTACTGTTTTGTACGCCAGGCTGGTGATGGTTTACTGATATGTAGGACAGGCTGACAATGATTTACTCTTATTTAGCACAGGCTGGTAATGGTTTACTGTTTTGTAGGACAAACTAGTGTTAGTTTACTGTTATGTAGAACAGGCTGGTGATGGTTTACTGTTATGTAGGACAAGCTGGTGATGGTTTTCTGTTATGTAGGAAAAGTTGGTGAAAGTTTACTTTTATGTGGGACAGTCTGGTGATGGTTTACTGTTATTTAGATTAGTCTGGTTATGGTTTACTGTTATGTAGGACAGGTTGGTGATGGTTTTCTGTTATGTAGGACATTTTGTTGATTTTTCAATGTTGAGTAGGATAAGCTAGTGATTGTTAAGTGTTATGTAGGATAGGTTGGTGATGATTTACTGTTATGTAAGACAGGTTGGTGATGGTTTACTGTTAAGTAGGACAGTCTGGAGATGGTTTACTGTTATGTAGGACAGGTTAGTGATGGCTTACTGTTATGTAGGAAAGATTAATGATGATTTACTGTTATGTAGAACAGCCTGGTGATGCTTTACTGATATGTAGGACTGCTTGTTGATGGTTTACTGTTATGTAGGACAGTCTGGTGATGGTTTACTGTTATGTAGGTTAGCCTGGTTATGGTTTACACTTATGAAGGACAGGCTGGTGATGGTTTACTGTTATTTAGGTTAGACTGGTTATGCTTTAATATTATATAGGACAGGTTGGTGATGGTTTACTGTTATGTAGGACAAATTAATTATGGCTTACTGTTATGTACGATAGGTTATTGATGGTTTCCTGTTATGTAGGACAGGTTGGTGATGGTTTATTGTTATGTAGGACAGGTTGGTGATGGTTTACTGTTATGTAGGACAAGCTGTGATGATTTACTGTTATGTAGGACAGGATGGTGATGGTTTACTGTTATGTAGGACATGTTTGTGATGGTTTATGTTACGTAGGACAAGGTAGTGATGGTTTACTGTTATGTACTACAGGTTGGTGATGGTTTACTGTTATGTAAGACAAGCTAGTGATGATTTATTATTATGTATGACAGGTTGGTGATGGTATACTGTTATGTAGTACAGGTTGATGATGGTTTACTCTTGTGTAGGATAGGTTGGTGATGGTTTACTGATATGTAGGACTGCGTGCTGATGCTTTACTGTTGTGTAGGACAGGTGGGTGATGTTTTTGTGTAACGTAGGACAGTTTGATGATGGTTTACTGTTATGTAGGACAGGTTGGTGATGGTTTGCTGTTATGTAGGCCGGGCTAGTGATGGTTTACTGTTATATAGGACAGGCAGGTGATGGGTTATTTTATATAGGACAAGCTGGTAATGATTTACTCTTATTTAGGACAGGCTGGTGATGGTTTATTGTTTTCTTGGACAACCTAGTGTTGGTTTACTGTTATGTAGGGCAGGCTGGTGATGGTTTACAGTTATGTAGAACAAGCTGGTGATGTTATTCTGTTATGTAGGAAAGGTTGGTGATAGTTTACTACTATGTAGGACAGGCTGGTGATGGTTTACTGTTATGTAAGACAGGCTGGTGTTGATTTACTATTATTTAGGACAGGCTGGTGATTGTTTTCTGTTATGTAGGACACTCTGATTATGGCTTACTGTTATGTAGGACAGACTGGTGATGGTTTACTGTTATGTAAGACAGGTTAGTGATGATTTACTGTTATGTAGGACAGGTTGGTGATGGTTTACTCTTATGTAGGACAGGTTCGTGATGGTTTACTGTTATGTAGGTCAGGCTGTTGATTATTTACTGTTATGTAGGCCAGCTTGCTGATGCTTTACTGTCATGTAGGGTAGTTGTTGATGGTTTACTCTTTTGTAGGATAGCTTGGTGATGGTTTACTGTAATGTGAGACAGTTATTGATGGTTTTCTTTTATGTAGGACAGCTTAGTGATGGTTTACTTTTATGTAGTACAGCTTAGTGATGGTTTACTGTTATGTAGGATAGGTTAGTGATGGTTTACTTTTATATAGTACAGCGTGCTGATGGCTGAGGTAAAACTAGTTCTGGTAGAGTTAGGCGGAATCACGTGCTGTAGGTTTATCAAAAATAGTAGAAGAAAAAGAAAAAAAAACGTGGAAAAATTAGGAAATGAGATAATAATAAGCAGAGAGTTGTTATTGTTTTCTTATTGTTGTTTGATAATTGTTTATTGTTTTAATATTCTACTATTATTCCTCCTCGCCTACCTTTCTTTTAAGTTGTAAAACTGCAAATTACACCTTCCTCTAACCTTGTGTGTAAGACTAGCAATGAAGAACTAATTTCTGAGTCTTACTTCTAAAACATATAACACTGGTATAAATTCATTAAATGTATCATACACATAATATAATAAAATGACTGCATGTTGTATGTGTAATTTTCTAACAAAACTTTCTTTTTACAGCATAGGTAAAGTAGAAACAAAGTTATTGTTGTAAATGGTACACAAAAACTTCAAATAAACCTTTCCAGGGCATGGGGTAGTACATGGTAATGAAGTGGCAGATGGACTTGCTGGACATGATAAAATAAATGGCAGCTGGGAATGTACAAGGGAGACATTGCTAAAGCCATATCGGAAAGACTACGGGAAAATGAAGAATGAGAATGGAAGAACAATGTAATTGTGAACCGATTGCTGGAGCTAGGACAAATTAAGGGTCCTGATAGGAAATCTGAACTGTGTGGCTGAAAACATATCGTAAACAACAAACACAGTCTTTGATGCAGTGACATGTGACGGATCATATATGGGGCTGTCCTGAATGAAATTATGCCAGAGACTGGTTTTGAACCTTTGAACCTTCCAAATAAAGTTGTTCATGTTGTGGAAAATGAAACAGCGCAATGTAAGATATATTGTTATTTTGGTTAGAACATTGATGTATGAGATATGTTTCAATGAAAATTAAACTGTTATCCATCTAATAAATCCAATAATAATCAGGTTAATCGTATAATCATGTCATTCGTGGGTAACTCAGAAATAATCATGTCATCGTAGGTATGATTATATTCATGTCATTCATAGTCTTAATCATCCATTTATAGATAATTCAATAATAATCGTGTCTTATCTAGGTAGCTCAGTCATAATCATGTCATTCCTAGGTAACGCAGTCATAATCATGTCATTCCTAGATAAATCAGTCATAATCATGTCATTCCTAGATAACTCAGTCATAATCATGTCATTCCTAGGTAACGCAGTCATAATCATGTCATTCCTAGGTAACGCAGTCATAATCATGTCATTCCTAGATAACTCAGTCATAATCATGTCATTCCTAGATAACTCAGTCATAATCATGTCATTCCTAGGTAACGCAGTCATAATCATGTCATTCCTAGATAACTCAGTCATAATCATGTCATTCCTAGGTAACGCAGTCATAATCATGTCATTCCTAGATAAATCAGTCATAATCATGTCATTCCTAGATAACTCAGTCATAATCATGTCATTCCTAGATAACTCAGTCATAATCATGTCATTCCTAGATAACTCAGTCATAATCATGTCATTCCTAGATAACTCAGTCATAATCATGTCATTCCTAGATAAATCAGTCATAAGCATGTCATTCCTAGATAACTCAATCATAATCATGTCATTCCTAGATAACTCAGTCATAATCATGCCAAAATGGGTAATTCAACCAAACTTGCTTGTTTCATAATAAATATGTGGCAATATGAAACTCACATCTTGGAACAGAATATCACGTTGTAACTCACAAACTATATTTTTATTTAGTCTAAGTGTACAGAGGACTAAGTGTTCACTGACAATGAATAGAGACTAAACATAATGAGAAAATCTGCTATCAAAGTTACATCAAAGTTTTAATAAAAAAAAAATTCCGTGGTGTAGTCACCTCCAGTAATGAAACCCATCCTGCATCAAGTACTAACAACATCTTTACTTCCCAGACACGTCATGGCTTCACATTATGACCTTTTATTTCTTCACCTTCTCGTCTTTTCAAGAGTTCTCAGGGATCGAGAGTTCTCCGCGTCTTCCTAGAGTGAAGACATACAAGTCTCCAGCATTAGAGCATTGTCTGATATAGCCTCTAGTCTCTAACATTGAATGGAAACCTGCTTGAATCAGTGGACAGGTTCACCTATCTTGGATCTACAGTTACTTCCACCTTCTCCATAGATGAAGAAATCATTATTACACGGATAGGAAAGACAGCTATGACATTTTGGGCAAATGTAAGGAAAATAGTATGAAACAACAAAAAGTTAACATATGAAACAACAAAAAGTTACTATTTTAAAAGTTCAGATTTATCAGACCTGTGTGCTCAGCAACCTCTTTAATGGATGAAACAAGGAAAAAAATGTTTTTCATCTTCGCTGATTTGGCAGAATAATGAACATCAAATACAAGATAAAGTGACCAACCGTGAGGTTCTTCAGCGCGCTAAGCTTCTATAAATGATAACAGCACCAAGCAGGGTAAGACTGACGTGGCTGAGACAAGGATGAATGGTAGTCGTATATCCAGGCAAGTTTTGTGTGGCGAGCTTACGGTGGGAGGAAAGGACTGAGATAGAAAGATATTTGTAAATCATTCACTGGAGAAATTTCTATCAGCCACGAGGGCGAGGGCAGAGAAGAATTTGCAAGAGACTGAGTAATGAGGACAGGATCTCTGTGCACGGGGGCAATATACTTTGACGAGGACATGAGGGCCAAACTTAAAGTTAGAAGATGCAAGCGAGAGGAAACCGGACCATGCAGAAATATTGCTTACTGTTACCGTGGCACATAATGCAAATTTAGCATTGGTAGAGTCAGTCAAGAGAAACTGGCCAGGAGATAATGCCTGGTTAGAACCTACAACAGTTGCTAGCTGCTTGCTTAAAATCCGTCTGGTTAACGTGGCAACATAAAATGTCCTGATAATTTGTTCCACTCAGAGAATGAAAAAAAAAATAGCCGTCGAAACGCCCTTAAACAGACATGATACTGGGGCTCAACATCTTCACCGCAGCGGCTGCAAAGAACAGCAACATACAGTTTCATAGAGATAGAAATAATAATAATATACTAATAACAACAAGGATACTAGTAATAATAATAGTAATTGCGAACAACTGGGGTCCTAAAAGGGACGATCCCAAGCGAAGAATATGCTTTTAATCAAGTGATGTGGGACACACGTGTCCAGGCAAGTGAACTCATCAGACAAACATGCTTCATGCACATGAATATGACATGATGTTTCCACTGCTTTGACTGTTCTTTGCTTTCTGGTTAAAAATGATGAATTCAAGTCTCATACATAGTCACAAATTGCTGAATACACTTTTTTCAGGATCTGCAGAAAAAATGACCAAGATTGTCTCTTGATATGATGAGACGCTATCGCTTGTGGTCAGCTCCAAGAAGTTTCGGGACCCATCGAGCAGAGACCTTTGTCATTTGAAGATGATTGTGAATAATGACATGAACACGTTCCTGGGAAATGCCCAATTCAGTAGCAATGTACAGCTCAGTTAGTCGTCGATCCTCCATTATCATGTCATGGATTCTGCCGATGGTTTCATCAGTGGTTACCGTTCTTGGTCTTCCTGACGGGGATCATCTTCCAGACTCTCTCTTCCATATTTGAGCTGAGCTGCCAATTTATTCACTGTGCTGTAAGAAGGGACACTTTGTCCTAGAATCTCTACCATATCTTCATGGATCTCCTTCGATGATAAGCCCTTGATGCAGGATGCAGAGGTAGCGAATGACTGCTCAATGATAAATTTTATCCATCTTATCAACTTCTGCCACCCCTCACCACTTCAGTAGCCTGTAAAAAATTGGTTGCAGTTAATTTCTTGAAACTTGGTGTTTAATTTTACATTAACCTGATCTACAAGTGCACCTAATATCAACTATGTGTTTCAAGTATTTGTACCTTATGCCGAGAACTTATCAATCACCCCTCGTGCTTGGTAAAGTACATACTGTACATATCAAACAATTAAAGTACTAGGGAAAGTACATACTGAACACAGCAATGAAAATTTATTTTCAGATTCTGAATGATAAACCCATGGACATTTTAATTACTGCACATGGCGATCATTGCACAAACAGATCATGAAACTTTCCAGTAAAGATATTTATGTAACATCGGTCTTAGCACTTTACACCAAGGAGAGATTGTGATACATACCAATCATGGCGATTATTATTTATCAAAGTGTACACCTGAAATGACCTTGTATCTGACCCAGCCTAGCAGTTATCACTGATCTTATCATGCGTCTATAGGGTGTTTATTATAAAAGACTGCTATGTTACTACATCTTTGTAGCGCTCATAGTAACAGGCTACTGTGCCACTACACCCTTGTAGCGATCATTAAACAACTAATAGTTTTTGGGCACAATTACATAAAACTAAATAAAGGAGTATAAATATACAAAAGCCACTGTAGTAGAGGTATTGTAAAAAAATGTTAGACAATTACTTTAAGATAGGGACAGTTTTATTCATTAACGATCACACAGATACTGCTTCTTATCACGCCTATATAGTGCTACCTGCAACTGGCTGTTATGTTACTACATTCATGTAACTGTTAGTTTAATAGACTGTGATGTTACTACATTCATATAACTGTTACTGTAACAGGCTGTTATGTTCTTATATCTTATATCCTTCCCGTGATGTTAAACGTCACATAGGGCTATCAAGATAGTTCGCCAATTTTTGCCGTCTTCGGCGAGTCTTTCAATCTTATCAAGGGATTCTATTCCTGTTAATTTGGGCTCTCTTAATAATGTCCTCTTCAGAGTTTCACGCGGTTTGCCTTTTTTTTCCTTTGGCCTGTTGTGTTCCACTTGATAGTTTGTTTTGGGATTCTCTGATCGTTTCTTCTCATCACGTGACCAACATATGTTCATCTCCTTTTCTTGATCACCCATGAGACTGGTTGTTGTTCAGTCATCTGTCTTATCTCTGCATTGTTCTTGAATTCGTTCCACTTGATGCCGAGTATTTTCCTTAGGCATTTGTTTTCAAAAGAGTCTAATTTCTTGTCTGTTTCTTTAGTTGTTTTCCAGCTTTCGCATGCATAAATGAGGGTGGATATTACATTTGAATTGAATAGTCTTAACTTGATTTTTGTGCTTATAACTTTTGAATTCCATATGTTCTCAAGATTCTTGAAGATTGATGCTGCTTTTGCAATTCTATCTTCCTTTCTAGTGTCACCATCCTGGTCTATGTAGCTGCCAAGGTATGCAAATTGATTGACTTCTTCAATATATGTCCCTTCTACGCATATTTTTCCATTTTGATTAATGGGAAGTTTCATTATTTTTGTTTTGTCCTTGTTAATTTCAAGTCATATTTTGCTAGCCAGTGAAGACAGGATATATGTTTTTTCTTGCATGGAATTCACATTATTACTGATAAGAGTTATGTCATCAGCAAAATCAAGATCTTCTAGTTGGGTCCCATGTACCAGTCAATACCTGTGTTATCTGTGCAGGAGTTTTTCATTATGAAGTCTATTGTAATTCCAAAAAGCAAAAAACACAGTATACATCCTTTTTCATACCCGTTTCAAAATGGAACCATTCACTCATCCCTTCTTCTGTTTTGACTCCACAAACATATCCATTATATAAGTCCTTAATGATGTTGAAAATGTTAGATGGTATTCCATATAGACTTAAAATTCTCCACAATGAATCTCTGTGTATGCTATCAAATGCCTTTTTAAAGTCTATGATGTTCAATATTAATGGTTTCTGCTTTTCAATATGTTCTTCATGTATTATTCTTAGAGTAAAGATCTGGTCGAGACAGCTTCTCCCTTTTCGAAATCTTGCTTGTTCTTCTCTCACTGTGGTATGCACTATATCTTTAAGTCTATTCAAAATGACCTTGCAAAATACTTTTGAGACAACTGATATTAAGGTTACTCCTCTCCAGTTGTTACAGTCACTAAGGTTGCCCTTTTTTAGGTATTTTAACAATGATTCTTTTTTTCCATTTAGAAGGGACCTTTTCTTCTTTCCAAATCTTGTTAAACATTCTCTGTAGTTGTCTCATGTTGTCACTATTGATAGCTTTTAGCATTTCGGGTGTTATTTCATCTTCACCTGCAGCTTTGTTGTTAGCCATTAAATTCACCGCGGTTTCAGTTTCATGCAATGTAATTTCATCTAGAGTAACATTTAGTTGTGGGGCTGGCAAGTCGGTTTCAAAGTTTAACAATTGTTTTGAGTGTGGTCGATTAAGTATTTTTTGGAAGTGGGGTTCAGCCCATCTGTGCTTTTAGTCTTTATTTGATGTTAATAGAGTTACAGTTTTGCTAAGGACTGGTCTTTCTTTAGATGTAATAGTACCTATTTGCCTCTTTTGTATGTTATGTAAAGTTTTGCTGTCTCCTGTTTTTGTTGCTTTCTCTGCCTCTTTCGCCATATCGTCTATGTATTCTATTTTATCCCTTCTAGTTGAACTTTTTATTTTCTTGTCTATTCTGTTGCTTTTGCCAGATCTTTTCCAAGATCTGTTTTTACATTGAACATGTCTAATTTGACTGCTCGTCTTTCATGTATATACTTCCATGTGTTTTATGATATCCATGCTTTTGCTGCTGTGATTATGGCTGTGCTGTAAGAATTTCATAATTCATCTATATTTATCTCCTCTACTTCACTTGGTGTTTTCGAATGATTGATAAGTTGCAGATTGAAATTAGTGTTAATATTCTCTTCTTGTAGGCTGTGGCTGTTTATCTTTCTGTGTGTCGATTTCTTGTGTTGGCTTTTCAATTTTAGTTTTATTTTCTCTGTATGCATGTTGTGATCACTGTTAACATCTCCACCCCTATAAACCCTTACATCGATCAGAGATATTCTGTATTGCTTTCTAATACAAAAATGATCTATCTGGTTTCTAGTCCTATCATCTAGAGATATCCCCGTTGTTTTATGTATCTCTTTGTGTGGGAATATTGTGCCTCCAATGACCATGTCCTCTGTTAGACATATTTCAATTAACCTACTTCCATTCTGATTAACCATGTTAATTCCTTCTTTCCCCATTACTTTTTAAACGTCGGTGTTATCTTTCCCTACCTTAGCTTTGAAGCTCCCCCATAGCAATTATAATGTCGTGTTTAGGGACTTTGTTGATGATTTTTTTGTAATTGGTGATAGAAATAGTCTTTCACCTCATCACCTGCATCGTTCGTGGGTGCATAACACTGTATTATTGTCATTCTTCGGTGTCGTAGGTTGTATCGTGCTCTTATTATACGATTGTTCACTGGTTCACCTTCTACAAGGCTCTTTGCTGCTACATTTGACATAATAATACCTACCCCATCTCGATGTTTACCGTCGTTTCTGTCTGAATGTATTATTAACTTACTGTTTTCCACCGATCTTTTACCTGCTTCTGGCCATCGCATTTCACTGATGCCCAGTACGTCTAGGTGGTATCTCTCCATTTCTTTGATGACCTGAGTAGTTTTTGTTGGTGCTGCCATCGTTCTTACATTACAGAATCCAATCTTTGTCACTTGTTTGGGGCCGACGAATGAGCTCCTCGGAGTTGGCATCCCTGATGCTCGGTTGTTTTCTCTGCGAGTTTCCGTAACGATTTCTTATTTTTTTACATCTGGAGTCGCCTCTAGAAAGGTCCCAGGATAAGGTTGTTAGCCTTATGCCCAACTCCCGGTACAGGATATGTGACAGATCAAGCGGAATTCCGCTGATTTCTGCGAGCCGGCCAGAGCGTTAAAAAAACGTCCGCTTTCGTGCACGTCACACCGGAAGCTGCTATGTTACTACATTCATATAACTGTTGCTGTAACAGGCTGCTATGTTACTACATTCATATAAAGGTTACTGTAACAGGCTGTTATGTTGCTACATTCATATAACTGTTACTGTAACAGGCTGCTATGTTGCTACATTCATATAACTGTTACTGTTACAGGCTGTTATGTAACTACATTCTTATACCTGTTACTGAACAGGCTGTTATATTACTTCATGCATATAACTGTTACTGTAATAGAATGTTATGTTACTACATTCATATAACTGTTACTGTAACAGGCTACAATATCAGTACGCACATACAACGCTGAATAAAATAACATATCGTGTTGCTAAATCCATAAACTTATTACGGTCACAGGTTCTTGTGTTAATACATCCTTAAAGCGATCATTGTAACAGGTTTATGTGTTACTACATCAATATAATGCTGTCTACAGAACGTTTTATATCTTCTACATCCACTTAGGAGCACTGTAAAAGGCTGCCATGTTACTACACTTGTATAGTGCTCATTGTACAGTGGTGCCTGTAACAGGTTGTCATATTTTCTAAGTCCATATAATGCGCGGTGTAACAATCTGCTGTGTCTGTAACATAATTCTTTAATTCTGTTATTTATTTTACCTAATGGATATTATCCATGATACATTTGGTATTTTGACTAACTGATTAAAGCCCTTATATTAATTATGACATAAATAGTTTGTGTAAAGGAAAGGCAGTCTTGACACTTTAAAATCTCGAGATTTATGATCATGTTTGATGAACTTTACCTTAACATGTTTTTTAAAGTCAGGGTTATTTAAGACCTTGGAAAATCTCGCGGAGTAGAGAACGTTATCCTGACATGTTTTTATTAAAAGTAAAATTTGGAATGTCCAGTTAGTTTTCCATGGAAGGTCATTTTTGGACGTTAACATCTCGAGATTTGGATGACTTTTGTTGAACTTTCTCTGGACATGTTTTGATAGCCGGCTAAAATTAGGTTGTTTTTGAGAGACTAGTCCAAGGTCTTAGACAGCTGATTTCATGAAGTATGGATTTTCTCGTGGACGAATGTTTACGAAGAAAGAAAAGTAGAAATTGGAGATTATATTTAAGCACTGAAATTTTAGATAAAGGGGTTGTCTTTTAGTAAGAGTTTTTCGTACGGTCAGACAGTCAGTTGTGAGATATGGATCATTGTGATTTTTTATAGCTGAAGTTGTGATATGATTAGAAAGATGTGAAAGCTGAGCCACCAGTTTTTTTCGTGGATCCACGTGTGTTTGTGATGTTGCTACACTTGTCTATCATAGAGATGTAAACGGAAGAATGTGAAAATAGCTCTCTTTTGAGACTTAGCAGGACTTATTAAGTTCGACATTTTTATGATATGATGTTTCTTTCATTGAGACTGTAAGTTGGCTCTAGATTATGTCATGTTGTATGTCTGCTATCCTATCTGAGAGTGAGTGTTGCCCACTCCCTACCTATATGGCGAACTAGTTCTCGTCGGAGAGAGGAGCGGTTTGTTCATCTGTAGATTCAGTATTGTGCCACATTCTCACTTATCACCACCCATTCTCTCCATAATAAACACGTGTTTTTCATGTTACCAAATTGGGTGTCCAGTGTTTCTCAAACTGTTGAAATGTGTCCGTTCTTATTTACACATTGCAATTTCTCAGATTTAATCAGTAGAGATAGAAAAGCAGTTTAAACCAGTTGCTATCTGGATAAGCCGTTCACACAATTGCGAATTACTTTCTTTAGAAGCTGTTCTGGTGTAGTGTTGCCGTGTGGCACATTAGGATAGACGGGATACGTCTTTATGTTACTTCATCCATATGTCGCTCACTGTAAGAAGTTACTATGTTACTACACCATGTAGTGCTAACTCTGCCAGTCTGGTTTGTTACTACAGGCAAATCTGTAGAGGGAACTAACTTATCGGGTGGTGGAGCCAATTAGTTACGTTAGTTCTGAGTGTCAAAAATCGTTGAAATTTACCTCATTTTACATTCAGAAATACGTAAATCTTGTAACTCATCATCGTCATCATCATCATCATCATCATCATCATAGTGTGCCAGCCATGTATTAACCATGTTTGATCCGTTTATTTTCTCTGATCTGATTCTAGCTTTGATAGAGGCAGTTTTCCTATCAGTATAGAAACGTTTTACATCTTAAAGGTATGATTAGATTCATTTTATTATGAATTAAAAGTAAAGTAAAGATAGTCCCATAGCAAATGCCGTAGGGGGTGAAGCGTTAGAGACCTCATTATGCTGGGTCATCAGCGTATGAGGTAGGGTGACCAGTTCCTTTCCTCGCTGCCTTTACTTCCCAGATTTTCTCTGGTACCCATTTTACGAGGCTGGGTCGACCTCGGGGCCGTATTGGTCGGAAAGAAAATCACGCTCAGCTGGGGATTCGAACCCTCGACCATTTGGTTGCTAGACGAGTGCTCTAACCACTACGCTAGCCGGCCCTTTATTATGAATTGTTGTATAAGAAAAGAATAATAATGGTTTCATTGTGCTGCTAACAATTTCTTCATGTTTTCAATCAGGTCACAAATGTCAGGCCAGGCAGTGACTGGGCTTTCAAAGCCAGAAAATGGGAAACTATTGTTGACATCTAGCGTTACCAACTTTTTTCTAAATCAGTATCTAGAATTGGCACCAAAATATATCTAGAATATCTAGATTTTTTAAACATTTATCTAAATAATATCAAGATACTATTTTATTACTTAAGAATGACTATTAGTGAAATTAATGGATAATTTTAATTAAAACATTAATATGACATTAACGATAATCATTACTTGAAAAGTCATCATCATCATCATCATCATCATTTGATTTGAGGGATTTCGTGAATAAAATGAACTTCGTTTCCTGCAGACTTTTAAAAAAATGTGCAGCCGTTATTCCCATATTTTTTATAACTTTGAAGGAAAACATGAGAGCTGATATGATGACATGAGAGCTGATATGATGACATGAGAGCAGCATCATTCTCTGTGCTTTCATAAGCTGAATTTGACGAATAAAACAACAGGAATAACCTTTGGTCTAATTTTATTTCTCAGTTTATATTTGACCAGACTCTTGGTTCTAGTTTATATTCGGCCAAACTCTGGGTGCTAATTTAGATTTGACCAGACTCTTGGTTCTAGTTTATATTCGGCCAAACTCTGGGTGCTAGTTTAGATTTGACCAGACACTTGGTTCTAGTTTATATTCGGCCAAACTCTGGGTGCTAGTTTAGATTTGACCAGACTCTTGGTTCTAGTTTATATTCGGCCAAACTCTGGGTGCTAGTTTAGATTTGACCAGACTCTTGGTGTTAGTTTAGATTTGGCCATACCCTTGTTGATAGTTTATATTTGACCAGACACTTGGTGCTAACTTAGATTTGACCACACTTTGCTTCATAGTTTAGATTTGACCAGACTCTTGGTGCTAGTTTAGATTTTACCAGTCTCTTGATGTAGTTAGATTTGACCAGATTCTTGGTGTTAATTTAGATTTGACCAGACTATAGGTGCTAATTTTGATTTGACAAGACACTTGGTGTAAGTTATGAAGTGTCAAGACTCATGGTGCTAGTTTAGATTTCACCGGACTCATGGTTCTAGTTTAGATTTCACCGGACTCAAGGTTCTAGTTTATATTCGACCAGACTCATTGTCCTAGTTTAGATTTCACTAGATTCTTGGTGCTAGTTTATATTTTACTAGATTTTTATGCTAGTTTTGATTTGACGAGATTCGTTGTGTGCGTTTAGATTTGACCAGATTCCTGGTTCTAGTTTAAATTGGACCAGATTCAGGGTGCTAGTTTATATTTGACCAGACTCATAGTCCTAGTTTAGATTTGACCAGATTCATGTTGCTAGTTTAGATTTGACGAGATTCATGGTGCTTGTTTAGATTTGACCAGATTCCTGGTGCTAGTTTAGATTTGACCAGATTCATGATGCTAGTTTATATTTGACCAGATTCATGATGCTAGTTTATATTTGACCAGATTCATGGTCCTAGTTTAGATTTAACGAGAGTCAAAGGCGCTAAAAATGCGAGAATTTGGAAGTGGTAGTATTGGAGCTGAAATAAAATACTTGCACGTAGATATTATCATTTGTTTCAGAGACAATTCTGTTTTTTTTTCAGGACATTATTACATAGAAGGGAGATAATTGTTCAATTTTTCAACAATAATTCAAAGTCTCTTTCTTATCTGTTTAAATAACAATAAAATATCAACACTGACCTCTTCTACTCATTTTCTAAATGTATTAACTACTTCATTCTGAAGCTATTTTGAATTTTGACTCTGATCGTTAGCCTAAATATATTTTATTTTTGTAAACTGTGTGTTTCTATAAACTCAAGACGTCGTGGGAGACAATCAGAAGAAGATGTGAAATTTCACATTGAAAAGAATGGCCCATACATTTAATTAAAATAAGGAATAAAAACCCCTAATTAGGCTTCATGTAAAACCAGTTACTGGAGGTCTATAGAAGAACTGTTAGGGAGATAATGTTCAGCGAGTGTGTGAATGAGGCCGAGATTCGGCCACGACAGGACTCCGCTGTTGTTGTCAGTTTGCACTAAGTTAAAGAACTGAAGCGTTTATTCTGTCACAGAGAAAGGGTTAAATATTGAAGGTTTACTCAACGTTTATTCATTTTTCTGTTTGTTTTTTTCTTTTTGATAGACTAACAAAATTATCCAGAACTATCTAGATCCAAATTAAAAATTAACTAGATCTATAGTTAACATCAAGATGATTATTTTCATTACCTAGATGGGAGCAAAATTATCAAGATCTAGAGATAAAATATCTAGACCGGCGACATTATCAACATCTAGAGATAAAATATCTAAATCGGCAACACTGGTCACTTCTAACAGGGATGTGGACACACACGGTAAGTAATTATTTTGTACTGATTTGTTTACTTGTGAGAGGTGTCCAGAACATCTAACACCATCATTTTCTTGGTCTGTGCGTCTTTGTTAATTTTAATAAGTTATTCTCAACTAAAATGACCTAGGTTAGTCCTGAATAGAGTTAAGATAACTCGACTGGGCACTCTAGTCTGATTCAGAGTATAATGTCGGCCTGATGTTTTACGTATTTTGCAAGTATTGGACTTGGTGCTGGCCTACTTAACGTGTTATTATTAATGCGTTACAACGTGTTATTATGTTATATTTGACTCGGCATCAAGGGGAACGAATTCAAGAACAATGCAGAGATAAGACAGATGACTGAACAACAACCAGTCTCATGGCTGATCAGGAAAAGGAGATGGACATATGTTTGTCACGTGATGAGATGAAACAATCAGAGAATCCCAAAACAAGCTATCAAGTGAAATACAACAGGCCAAAGAAAAAGAGGCAGACCGTGTGAAACTCGGAAAGAGGACATTGTTAAGAGAGGCCAAATTAATAGGCATAAAATCCCTTGATGAGGTTGAAAGACTCGCCGAAGACAGCAAAAACTGGCGAACTACCTTACGAGCCCTATGTGACGTTTAACAGCACGGGAAGGATATACGATATATAAGAACGTGTTATCATTAACGTATTACAACTATAGTCTCCACTAAAGTATTTTTTCTCACTACTGTATGTATGCGTGTCTGTTACTTCACTTTATAAACATCACTGTTTACAGGGCAGGTTTGATTACCTCCATCACAATTGACAAGACGTTACATTAATATACACCATGCAACACAAAAACAACACAGGACAAAACATTGCACCATACTTCAGTACACAAATATGACCATTTACAGCAGTAACAACTCAGGTCAAACACAACAGTTGGCATAGATGACATTAAATCCAATTTACTACAGGATTCCACCACTTACAAAATATAAACAAAGTTGAATAATGAATCCCAAATTGTGATGAGTGTTGTAAATGACAGCGGTGTGAACTGATGAAAACAGTCAACAATGCAACACTGAAAATATTCAAACTTCATGTATAAAGAAAATCTCCAAGCTAACCTTTCAATACAGAAACTCAACCATTGTCCAAAAAGGAAACAATCAACATGCAAGTACTACATGAAAAAGTTCATGACATTCTTTATCCTGATAAGGAGAAATCAACTATGAGAAACATGTTGCCTTAACAGAGACAAATTGACAACAACTACTACATGCTAGACTCTACAACAACTTTGTCCTGAAAAGGACAACCAAACACAAAACTTACATCATGAACCAAGCAATTGAACAATCATTCCAGAACAAGAACAAATCACATTCCTATCCTTCAACATTCGAACAGAGTCTCAACATCCGTCCTATCTGTCCAACATCTCAAGCAGAACTCTTTTGTTTTCATGCATCCCGTCAGCTCAGACCCCGTGACTGACTCGCCAATCAGAACCCGGATATCTCTCTTCCCCGTGCTCAGTTAAACAGCTGAGCTGTGGTCAAGACTTTTGACCTTAACAAGCAGATATCAATGACCCATTATGCAACAGAACATACATTCTATTACACTGAATCTGGTGTCCCCTAAGCTGATGTGAAACATTCTCTTACACTGAATCTGGTGTCCACTAAGCTGATGTGAAACATTCTCTTACACTGAATCTGATGAACTATTAGGGAGTTAAGTTCGGCGAGGGATATGCAAATGTGTGAATGAGGCCGAGATTCGGCCACGGCAGGACTCCGCTGTTGTTGCCAGTTTGCACTAAGTTGAAGAACTGAAGCGTTTATTTTGTCACAGAGAAAGGGTTAAATATTGAAGGTTTACTCAAAGTTTATTCATTTTTCTGTTTTTTTTTTCTTTTTGGTAGAGTAACAAAATTATCCAGAACTATCTAGATCCAAATTAAAAATTAACTAGATCTATAGCTAACATCAAGATGATTATTTTCATTACCTAGATGGGAGCAAAATTATCAAGATCTAGAGATAAAATATCTAGACCGGCGACATTATCAACATCTAGAGATAAAATATCTAGACCGGCGACACTGGTCACATCTAACAGGGATGTGGACACACACGGTAAGTAATTATTTTGTAGTGAATTGTTTACTTGTGAGAGGTGTCCAGAACATCTAACACCATCATTTTCTTGATCTGTACGTCTTTGTTAATTTTAATAAGTTATTCTCAACTAAAATGACCTAGGTTATTCCTGAATAGAGTTAAGATAACTCGACTGGGCACTCTAGAGTCTGATTCAGAGTATAATATCGACCTGACCTTTTACGGATTTTGCAAGTATTGGACTTGGTGCTGGCCTACTTAACGTGTTATTATTAATGTGTTACAACGTGTTATTATGTTATATTTGACTCGGCATCAAGGGGAACGAATTCAAGAACAATGCAGAGATAAGACAGATGACTGAACAACAACCAGTCTCATGGGTGATCAGGAAAAGGAGATGGACATATGTTGGTCACGTGATGAGAAGAAACGATCAGAGAATCCCAAAACAAGCTATCAAGTGGAACACAACAGGCCAAAGAAAAAGAGGCAGACCGCGTGAAACTCTGGAAGAGGACATTGTTAAGAGACGCCAATTTAACAGGCATACAATCCCTTGATGAGGTTGAAAGACTCGCCGAAGACAGGAAAAATTGGCGAACTACCCTGCGAGCCCTATGTGACGTTTAACAAAACGGGAAGGATATAAGATATATAAGAACGTGTTATCATTAACGTATTACAACTATAGTCTCCACTAACGTAGTTTTTCTCACTACTGTATGTATGCACGTCTGTTACTTCACTTTATAAACATCACTGTTTACAGGGCAGGTTTGATTACCTGCATCACAATTGACAAGACGTTACATTAATATACACCATGCAACACAAAAACAACCCAGGACAAAACATTGCACCATACTTCAGTACACAAACATGACCATTTACAGCAGTAACAACTCAGGTCAAACACAACAGTTGGCATAGATGACATTAAATCCAATTTACTACAGGATTCCACCACTTACAAAATATAAACAAAGTTGAATAATGAATCCCAAATTGTGATGAGTGTTGTAAATGACAGCGGTGTGAACTGATGAAAACAATCAACAACGCAACACTGAAAATATTCAAATGTTCATGTATAAAGAAAAACTCCAAGCTAGCCTTTCAATACAGAAACTCAACCATTGTCCAAAAAGGAAACAATCAACATGCAAATACTACATGAAAAAGTTCATGACAATCTGTATCCTGATAAGGAGAAATCAACTATGAGAAACATGTTGCCTTAACAAAGACAAATTGACAACTACTACATGCTAGACTCTACAACAACTTTGTCCTGAAAAGGACAAGCAAACACAAAACTTACATCATGAACCAAGCAATTGAACAACCATTCCAGAACAAGAACAAATCACATTCCTGTCCTTCAACATTCGAACAGAAGTCTCAACACCCTCCTTATCTGTCCAACATCTCAAGCAGAACTCTTTTGTTTTCATGCATCCCGTCAACTCAGACCCCGTGACTGACTCGCCAATCAGAACCCGGATATCTCTCTTCCCCGTGCTCAGTGAGAATAGCCAAGGCTGACCACTTGCCGTGCTCAGTGAGAATAGCCAAGGCTGACCACTGAGACACCAGGCACTAACATTCACTTACGAGTGCACTATTCAGACACTACTCAACAGAGCACGAGAAGTAGCATGTCAGAGAAGGTTCACATGAAAGGACTTCCATCAGCCCCCATGATGGACAGATAAAACAGAAAAGGCTTGGGAGATGAAACCCACCCTGAGAAAACAGTGGCTAAAGTTGCTGAAGAAAAATGATGACAGGAGAAGAGAAAAGGAAAAGATTATGAAAGATAAGCAGTTTGCCACACACGGCTTCAAAGCTCTCGCTGCAGAATAAAAAAAGACTGTTCTGGGAGGGCGTGGTGCAGGAGATATTTAAAGATAAAGCCCAGAAAAAGTTTTGGCAATTGCACAGAAGGATGAATAATAAATCTAGAACTAGGAGTGGTGACAACAACAAGGATGAGAACGGTCAAGTGCTGAAGACAGATGCAGAGAAAGAGGCAGGATTCTTCCACAGATATATTGACCAGTTGGACCAGATAACATCGAAGAACGCAGATCAGCATGGAACACAGTAGCAGAATCACTACAATATGCAGTCTTGATCAGTGTTGAGAAGGCTTCACAGATTATCAAAGAGTCTAGGGATAGTGCCCGGGGTCCGGATGGAGTTCGATATAATCACCTGAAGTAGGTGTTAGAAGAAGTTCAAGCAAAGATGGCAGAGGAGTATAACAATACTATAAAGTCATTATAAATGTCTTGAAACACGACTGAAACGCTGGTTTCGGCCATGTAGAAAGAGAACAGACAAACTAAAATTATGTATGCACACGAGATGAGGGAAAGAAAATCAAGGGGTAGACCAATACACAGATGGAAAGACAACATAGAAGAGGAGATAAGAGAAATTGATGTCACCAACTGAGAGAGAAGATTAGGAATAGAGAGGAATGGAAGGCGATCTTTATCTGCAGCAATGAACCTTAATGGCTAATAAAGAAGAAAAAGAAGAAGAAGAAAAAGAAGAAGAAGAAGAAGAAGAGCAGGCGAAATACCAGTAGAATGGCTACATAGCTACCTGCTGCCATTACCTAAACCAGGTAAAGACAACATAAAATTGGCGGGTACCGTGTCATCAGCATGTAAAGAATTTCTGGCAAGGTGCTGAAGAAGATCGTAGTTAAGAAACTGGCATGGGAACTGGAGAATGATAGAAGCTTACAGGCACACTAGGAGGCTAAAGCCCAGCAGAGACACAACAAACAGTGTATCCACACTGACATATGATGTATATGAAGCGTTTCAGAGAAAGAAGAGATGGCGGTTGTTGCTCTAGATCTGGAGGATGCCTGTAACAGAGTTGAGTACACATCACGCCTGTGTCTTATGAAGGAAATGCTCATTGACATCTGGATTGCTCGGTGGGTAGCCTCAGTGCTTCTAAAAAGAATTGTGGCACTGCGATAAGAGTCATAGACTTCGGAACCTTGGATCATTGCGCCAGGAGTATAACAATACTATAAAGTCATTATAAATGTCTTGAAACACGACTGAAACGCTGGTTTCGGCCATGTAGAAAGAGAACAGACAAACTAAAATTATGTATGCACACGAGATGAGGGAAAGAAAATCAAGGGGTAGACCAATACACAGATGGAAAGACAACATAGAAGAGGAGATAAGAGAAATTGATGTCACCAACTGAGAGAGAAGATTAGGAATAGAGAGGAATGGAAGGCGATCTTTATCTGCAGCAATGAACCTTAATGGCTAATAAAGAAGAAAAAGAAGAAGAAGAAAAAGAAGAAGAAGAAGAAGAAGAGCAGGCGAAATACCAGTAGAATGGCTACATAGCTACCTGCTGCCATTACCTAAACCAGGTAAAGACAACATAAAATTGGCGGGTACCGTGTCATCAGCATGTAAAGAATTTCTGGCAAGGTGCTGAAGAAGATCGTAGTTAAGAAACTGGCATGGGAACTGGAGAATGATAGAAGCTTACAGGCACACTAGGAGGCTAAAGCCCAGCAGAGACACAACAAACAGTGTATCCACACTGACATATGATGTATATGAAGCGTTTCAGAGAAAGAAGAGATGGCGGTTGTTGCTCTAGATCTGGAGGATGCCTGTAACAGAGTTGAGTACACATCACGCCTGTGTCTTATGAAGGAAATGCTCATTGACATCTGGATTGCTCGGTGGGTAGCCTCAGTGCTTCTAAAAAGAATTGTGGCACTGCGATAAGAGTCATAGACTTCGGAACCTTGGATCATTGCGCCAGGACTATCTCAAGGCTCTCCACTGTCTCCAGTGCTTTTCATCATACACACTGCCAGGACTATCTCAAGGCTCTCCACTGTCTCCAGTGCTTTTCATCATACACACTGCCAGGACTATCTCAAGGCTCTCCAATGTCTCCAGTGCTTTTCATCATACACACTGCCAGGACTATCTCAAGGCTCTCCACTGTCTCCAGTGCTTTTTATCATACACACTGCCAGGACTATCTCAAGGCTCTCCACTGTCTCCAGTGCTTTTCATCATACACACTGTCAGGACTATCTCAAGGCTCTCCACTGTCTCCAGTGCTTTTCATCATACACACTGCCAGGACTATCTCACGGCTCTCCACTGTCTCCAGTACTTTTTAATCATACACACTGCCAGGACTATCTCAAAGCTCTCGATGCAGAATCAAAAAGACTGTTCTGGGAGGGCGTGGTGCAGGAGATATTGAAAGATAAATCCCAGAAAAAAGTTTTGGCAATTGCACAGAAGGATGAATAATAAATCTAGAACTAGGAGTGGTGACAACAACAAGGATGAGAACGATCAAGTGCTGAAGACAGATGCAGAGAAAGAGGCAGGATTCTTCCACAGATATATTGACCAGTTGGACCAGATAACATCGAAGAACGCAGATCAGCATGGAGCACAGTAGCAGAATCACTACAATATGCAGGCTTGATCAGTGTTGAGAAGGCTTCACAGATCATCAAAGAGTCTAGGGATAGTGCCCGGGGTCCGGATGGAGTTTGATATAATCACCTGAAGTAGGTGTTAGAAGAAGTTCAAACTAAGATGGCAGAGGAGTATAACAGTACTATAAAGTCATTATAAATGTCTTGAAACACGACTGACAACCATGGTTTCGGCCATGTAGAAAGAGAACAGACAAATTAAAATTATGTATGCACACGAGATGAGGGAAAGAAAATCAAGGGGTAGACCAATACACAGATGGAAAGACAACATAGAAGAAATTGTTACAAGAAATTGATGTCACCAACTGACAGAGAAGATTAGGAATAGAGAGGAATGGAAGGCGATCCTTATCTGCAGCAATGAGCCTTTATGGCTAATAAAGAAGAAGAAGAAGAAGTAGAAGAAGAAGAAGAAGTAGAAGAAGAAGAAAAAGAAGAAGAAGAAGAAGGGCGAAATACCAGAAGAATGGCTACATAGCTACCTGCTGCCATTACCTAAACCAGGTAAAGACAACATAACATTGGCGGGTACCGTGTCATCAGCATGCAAAGAATTTCTGGCAAGGTGCTGAAGAAAATCGTGGCTAAGAAACTGGCATGGGAACTGGAGAATGATAGAAGCTTACAGGCACACTAGGAGGCTATCGGCCCAGCAGAGACACAACAAACAGTGTATCCACACTGACATATGATGTATATGAAGCGTTTCAGAGAAAGAAGAGACGTCGGTTGTTGCTCTAGATCTGGAGGATGCCTGTAACAGAGTTGAGTACACGTCACGCCTGTGTCTTATGAAGGAAATGCTCATTGACATCTGGATTGCTCGGTGGGTAGCCTCAGTGCTTCTAAAAAGAATTGTGGCACTGCGATATGAGTTATGGACCTCGGAACCTTGGATCATTGCGCCAGGACTATCTCAAGGCTCTCCACTGTCTCCAGTACTTTTCATCATACACACTGCCAGGACTATCTCAAGGCTCTCCACTGTCTCCAGTACTTTTTATCATACACACTGCCAGGATTATCTCAAGGCTCTCCACTGTCTCCAGTACTTTTTATCATACACACTGCCAGGATTATCTCAAGGCTCTGCACTGTCTCCAATGCTTTTCATCATACACACTGCCAGGACTATCTCAAGGCTCTGCACTGTCTCCAATGCTTTTCATCATACACACTGCCAGGACTATCTCAAGGCTCTGCACTGTCTCCAGTACTTTTTATCATACACACTGCCAGGATTATCTCAAGGCTCTCCACTGTCTCCAGTACTTTTTATCATACACACTGCCAGGATTGCACAACTGCGCCAGTCTGGCTTGACCGAATACTCACGCAGAGGGCATCTTGACACATGGAAACTGTAGAGAGAAGATATTTGCCCACATTTAGGAAAATATTGACCACATCCTGGGCTGGTGCGAAGACAACATAGCAGTGATAAACCCCAGAAAAAAGTTTTGGCAATTGCACAGAAGGATGAATAATAAATCTAGAACTAGGAGTGGTGACAACAACAAGGATGAGAACGATCAAGTGCTGAAGACAGATGCAGAGAAAGAGGCAGGATTCTTCCACAGATATATTGACCAGTTGGACCAGATAACATCGAAGAACGCAGATCAGCATGGAGCACAGTAGCAGAATCACTACAATATGCAGGCTTGATCAGTGTTGAGAAGGCTTCACAGATCATCAAAGAGTCTAGGGATAGTGCCCGGGGTCCGGATGGAGTTTGATATAATCACCTGAAGTAGGTGTTAGAAGAAGTTCAAACTAAGATGGCAGAGGAGTATAACAGTACTATAAAGTCATTATAAATGTCTTGAAACACGACTGACAACCATGGTTTCGGCCATGTAGAAAGAGAACAGACAAATTAAAATTATGTATGCACACGAGATGAGGGAAAGAAAATCAAGGGGTAGACCAATACACAGATGGAAAGACAACATAGAAGAAATTGTTACAAGAAATTGATGTCACCAACTGACAGAGAAGATTAGGAATAGAGAGGAATGGAAGGCGATCCTTATCTGCAGCAATGAGCCTTTATGGCTAATAAAGAAGAAGAAGAAGAAGAAGTAGAAGAAGAAGAAGAAGTAGAAGAAGAAGAAAAAGAAGAAGAAGAAGAAGGGCGAAATACCAGAAGAATGGCTACATAGCTACCTGCTGCCATTACCTAAACCAGGTAAAGACAACATAACATTGGCGGGTACCGTGTCATCAGCATGCAAAGAATTTCTGGCAAGGTGCTGAAGAAAATCGTGGCTAAGAAACTGGCATGGGAACTGGAGAATGATAGAAGCTTACAGGCACACTAGGAGGCTATCGGCCCAGCAGAGACACAACAAACAGTGTATCCACACTGACATATGATGTATATGAAGCGTTTCAGAGAAAGAAGAGACGTCGGTTGTTGCTCTAGATCTGGAGGATGCCTGTAACAGAGTTGAGTACACGTCACGCCTGTGTCTTATGAAGGAAATGCTCATTGACATCTGGATTGCTCGGTGGGTAGCCTCAGTGCTTCTAAAAAGAATTGTGGCACTGCGATATGAGTTATGGACCTCGGAACCTT
Source organism: Achatina immaculata (assembly GCA_009760885.1). Lineage (NCBI taxonomy): Eukaryota > Metazoa > Mollusca > Gastropoda > Stylommatophora > Achatinidae > Lissachatina > Lissachatina immaculata. Next base: position 47,887,477 of record CM019693.1, on the reverse strand, counting down.
GGATCATTGCGCCAGGACTATCTCAAGGCTCTCCACTGCCTCCAGTGCTTTTCATCATACACACTGCCAGGACTATCTCAAGGCTCTCCACTGTCTCCAGTGCTTTTCATCATACACACTTTCAGGAGTATTTCAAGGCTCTCTACTGTCTCCAGTGCTTTTTATCATACACACTGCCAGGATTATCTCAAGGCCCTGCACTGTCTCCAATGCTTTTCATCATACACACTGCCAGGACTATCTCAAGGCTCTGCACTGTCTCCAATGCTTTTCATCATACACACTGCCAGGACTATCTCAAGGCTCTGCACTGTCTCCAATGCTTTTCATCATACACACTGTCAGGACCATCCCAATGCTCTGCACTGTCTCCAGTGCTTTTCATCATACACACTGCCAGGATTGCACAACTGCGCCAGTCTTGCTTGACCGAATACTCACGCAGAGGGCATCTTGACACATAGAAACTGTAGAGAGGAGATATTTGCCCACATTTAGGAAAATATTGACCACATCCTGGGCTGGTGCGAGGACAACATAGCAGTGATAAATCCCAGAAAAAAGTTTTGGCAATTGCACAGAAGGATGAATAATAAATCTAGAACTAGGAGTGGTGACAACAACAAGGATGAGAACGATCAAGTGCTGAAGACAGATGCAGAGAAAGAGGCAGGATTCTTCCACAGATATATTGACCAGTTGGACCAGATAACATCGAAGAACGCAGATCAGCATGGAGCACAGTAGCAGAATCACTACAATATGCAGGCTTGATCAGTGTTGAGAAGGCTTCACAGATCATCAAAGAGTCTAGGGATAGTGCCCGGGGTCCGGATGGAGTTTGATATAATCACCTGAAGTAGGTGTTAGAAGAAGTTCAAACTAAGATGGCAGAGGAGTATAACAGTACTATAAAGTCATTATAAATGTCTTGAAACACGACTGACAACCATGGTTTCGGCCATGTAGAAAGAGAACAGACAAATTAAAATTATGTATGCACACGAGATGAGGGAAAGAAAATCAAGGGGTAGACCAATACACAGATGGAAAGACAACATAGAAGAAATTGTTACAAGAAATTGATGTCACCAACTGACAGAGAAGATTAGGAATAGAGAGGAATGGAAGGCGATCCTTATCTGCAGCAATGAGCCTTTATGGCTAATAAAGAAGAAGAAGAAGAAGAAGTAGAAGAAGAAGAAGAAGTAGAAGAAGAAGAAAAAGAAGAAGAAGAAGAAGGGCGAAATACCAGAAGAATGGCTACATAGCTACCTGCTGCCATTACCTAAACCAGGTAAAGACAACATAACATTGGCGGGTACCGTGTCATCAGCATGCAAAGAATTTCTGGCAAGGTGCTGAAGAAAATCGTGGCTAAGAAACTGGCATGGGAACTGGAGAATGATAGAAGCTTACAGGCACACTAGGAGGCTATCGGCCCAGCAGAGACACAACAAACAGTGTATCCACACTGACATATGATGTATATGAAGCGTTTCAGAGAAAGAAGAGACGTCGGTTGTTGCTCTAGATCTGGAGGATGCCTGTAACAGAGTTGAGTACACGTCACGCCTGTGTCTTATGAAGGAAATGCTCATTGACATCTGGATTGCTCGGTGGGTAGCCTCAGTGCTTCTAAAAAGAATTGTGGCACTGCGATATGAGTTATGGACCTCGGAACCTTGGATCATTGCGCCAGGACTATCTCAAGGCTCTCCACTGCCTCCAGTGCTTTTCATCATACACACTGCCAGGACTATCTCAAGGCTCTCCACTGTCTCCAGTGCTTTTCATCATACACACTTTCAGGAGTATTTCAAGGCTCTCTACTGTCTCCAGTGCTTTTTATCATACACACTGCCAGGATTATCTCAAGGCCCTGCACTGTCTCCAATGCTTTTCATCATACACACTGCCAGGACTATCTCAAGGCTCTGCACTGTCTCCAATGCTTTTCATCATACACACTGCCAGGACTATCTCAAGGCTCTGCACTGTCTCCAATGCTTTTCATCATACACACTGTCAGGACCATCCCAATGCTCTGCACTGTCTCCAGTGCTTTTCATCATACACACTGCCAGGATTGCACAACTGCGCCAGTCTTGCTTGACCGAATACTCACGCAGAGGGCATCTTGACACATAGAAACTGTAGAGAGGAGATATTTGCCCACATTTAGGAAAATATTGACCACATCCTGGGCTGGTGCGAGGACAACATAGCAGTGATAAACCCCAGCAAAGCCAACATCCTGTGGTGTACATTAGATAACAGATCTTCAAAGACCAACAATGCAAAGTAACTGCTAATATATCGAGAGGGAACAATTTTTGAAATACCTTGGGGTCATGATCGCTAGGACACTTTCTTTCATTCATCACGTGGACATGGTTATTCAGAAATCAAGGAAAGGGCCCAGACCATGGCAGGTGCTAGTCTGTCACACTCTTCCTACTGATGACGGTGTTGGTGATGTCGTTGGTTGACCATGGCAGGTGCTAGTCTGTCACACTCTTTCTACTGATGACGGTGTTGGTGATATCGTTGGTTGACCATGGCAGGTGCTAGTCTGTCACAGTGGTCACTCTTCCTACTGATGACGGTGTTGGTGATATCGTTGGTTGACCATGGCAGGTGCTAGTCTGTCACAGTGGTCACTCTTCCTACTGATGACGGTGTTGGTGATGTCGTTGGTTGACCATGGCAGGTGCTAGTCTGTCACACTCTTCCTACTGATGACGGTGTTGGTGATGTCGTTGGTTGACCATGGCAGGTGCTAGTCTGTCACAGTGGTCACTCTTCCTACTGATGACGGTGTTGGTGATATCGTTGGTTGACCATGGCAGGTGCTAGTCTGTCACAGTGGTCACTCTTCCTACTGATGACGGTGTTGGTGATATCGTTGGTTGACCATGGCAGGTGCTAGTCTGTCACACTTCCTACTGATGACGGTGTTGGTGATATCGTTGGTTGACCATGGCAGGTGCTAGTCTGTCACACTCTTCCTACTGATGATGGTGTTGGTGATATCGTTGGTTGACCATGGCAGGTGCTAGTCTGTCACAGTGGTCACTCTTCCTACTGATGACGGTGTTGGTGATGTCGTCGGTTGACCATGGCAGGTGCTAGTCTGTCACACTCTTTCTACTGATAACGGTGTTGGTGATATCGTTGGTTGACCATGGCAGGTGCTAGTCTGTCACACTCTTCCTACTAATGATGGTGTTGGTGATGTCGTCGGTTGACCATGGCCTCAGCTTTCGGACTTTATCCACGAGTAAGATAATTAAGATGGAAAGAATCTACAATGAGGCTATGAGAGCAGTTCTGGGATGCATCATGGACGCTCTGAGCATGCCCATGCACTTAGTTGCTGGAAATGTCCAGCATGAAGGCAAGGAGCAATTATGCGGAAGTGAATACGTATCTCATGATTGCTGGCACGGCCCTTATACCAGAACTGAACTCAAGAAAAGGTAAGGGCCTCAAGTGAGGGAGATCGATGATCACTATAAAACACAGGACCTTGTGATCTTCACAGACGGGTCAGTGGCACGAGGCCTAAAATGTGGATGGGGCTATGTTGTCTACCCCAGTAAATCAAGAGCCTATGCAACCAGCATTTCAGGCATGAGAATGGAGGTGCAGGCAGCAGCAGAAGCAATCTCCTAGTTGGTGGAGCAGACGGCTTGCATGGGGCCATTGTAACAGACTCCCAAAACATGTTAAGGAGAAACAAGAGACATATCTTTCATTAGCAGTGGGTCCAGCTTCTAATGGGAACTCGGTCATCCAGTGCGACGTGGATCTACTGCCCGGGTAATGCGAGAGTCACAGCCAATGAGAGAGCGGACAAGCTGGCAGCTATGGATTCAATTCAAGGCACCCTAAAATGGACAAGGAGGAGATTGCAAGAGCAACTTTAAATTGACTCCATACGGAGGGCTATATTGGGTTGAATGAAAACAACCACACCAGGAGGATTATCGAATTGGAGGAAGAGAGGGGAACTGGACTTTTTTTCTGAAGGAAGTAGTTTAGCTTGCATTATCCACAAGCAGTGTGTGACTGGCTCCATCTGCAGCCGCACATTTCAGTGGATGTTGGAACGGACGGAGGAGTTCGTATGGGAATGCCCGGAGTGCAGAAAAATGCAAAATTAAACACGTTTCTACGTCGATTCAGACTTGTAATAAAATAAATTAATATAGTAAATTACTGTGTTTTGTAAAAATCTACATGGACAGGATATTGATTCAGTAGAACTGGATGCAGATTTGATGAAACAAACTAGAGATCCTACCTTCGACATAACTAGCATTCACCAAGAGATGCAATGATTTAGGACAATATTTGAAAGCTTAGAGAGACAAGAGTAATTAGAAAAGGCATTACAAGATTTTGATGGTTTTGTGCTTTCTTCTTTCAAAATGGGTGATTTTATTCATATAAGTTAAAGAGGTGTGTACAATTTAGAAACGTTACACAGATCTTTACTTTGATCAAAATCATAGTGTTGACATCGACCCAAGTCATATTTGCCAGGTGAAAGCTGGGAAATAATGAATGAATAAATCAGAAGAAGTGATGTAAGAGGCTGGTGATAAAAACAGCAGGCAAATGTTTGATGATAGTTGGAAAAAACAAACACAAAAATAAGAACGCAGTGTAGTTATGCAAGGAATATACAAGGGAGACCACTGACAGAAACACTAAATGTCATAAGAGAAATGAGGACTATGGTAAAACTAGTTCTAGTAATAAAGCTAGACTAAGGTGTATGGTTTAGTTTGACAAAATGATAAAAAGAGTGAGGAAACTTGGCAGGAACGAGAGTGATCGGAAAAGATGAGCACGTTTAAAAGATCAAACAGCAATCCATTATTTCGACAAAGGCCTTTTTCGAGGATCTTATTAAAAAAAAACATAAATTAAAAAAACGAAAAATAGATTTAAAAATTACTTAATTTTTAGTATCGTTCTTATTCAAATGAACTATTCTTCGTTACTGATGATATTTTACAACGTTCATAAACCCTCTATAGTAGTCCCCTCGTATCCAGGGAAATCTGGTTCCAAATTTTCACCCGGATATTTGAAACGACGGATAATACCTATCGTTGGTTGACCATGGCAGGTGCTAGTCTGTCACACTTCCTACTGATGACGGTGTTGGTGATATCGTTGGTTGACCATGGCAGGTGCTTGTCTGCCACACTCTTTCTACTGATGATGATGCTGGTGATATCGTTGGTTGACCATGGCAGGTGCTAGTCTGTCACACTTCCTACTGATGATGATGCTGGTGATATCGTTGGTTGACCATGGCAGGTGCTAGTCTGTCACACTTCCTGCTGATGATGATGCTGGTGATATCGTTGGTTGACCATGGCAGGTGCTAGTCTGTCACACTTCCTACTGATGATGATGCTGGTGATATCGTTGGTAGACCATGGCAGGTGCTAGTCTGTCACACTTCCTACTGATGACGGTGTTGGTGATATCGTTGGTTGACCATGGCAGGTGCTAGTCTGTCACACTCTTCCTACTGATGATGGTGTTGGTGATGTCGTCGGTTGACCATGGCCTCAGCTTTCGGACTTTATCAACGAGTAAGATAATTAAGATGGAAAGAATCTACAATGAGGCTATGAGAGCAGTTCTGGGATGCATCATGGACGCTCTGAGCATGCCCATGCACTTAGTTGCTGGAAATGTCCAGCATGAAGGCAAGGAGCAATTATGCGGAAGTGAATACGTATCTCATGATTGCTGGCACGGCCCTTATACCAGAACTGAACTCAAGAAAAGGTAAGGGCCTCAAGTGAGGGAGATCGATGATCACTATAAAACACAGGACCTTGTGATCTTCACAGACGGGTCAGTGGCACGAGGCCTAAAATGTGGATGGGGCTATGTTGTCTACCCCAGTAAATCAAGAGCCTATGCAACCAGCATTTCAGGCATGAGAATGGAGGTGCAGGCAGCAGCAGAAGCAATCTCCTAGTTGGTGGAGCAGACGGCTTGCATGGGGCCATTGTAACAGACTCCCAAAACATGTTAAGGAGAAACAAGAGATATATATTTCATTGGCAGTTGGTCCAGCTTCTAATGGGAACTCGGTCATCCAGTGCGACATGGATCTACTGCCAGGGTAATGCGAGAGTCACAGCCAATGAGAGAGCGGACAAGCTGGCAGCTATGGATTCAATTCAAGGCACCCTAAAATGGACAGGGTGTCTGAGTGGCGAAGTGGTTAGTGCACTGGTCTCTCATGGCGAAGGTCGGGGGTTCGAATCCGGCCGGCGGCACCCCAGTCACCCAGCTGTAGAAATGGGTACCCGACTTCTTCTGGAGTTGGGGAAGGAAAGGCGGCCAGGCGTGATACTGACCATATCACCCTCTAGTGTGCTGACAGGTCAAGGAAAATATGGGCACTAACACCATATCCCTATGTGCCTCTAAGGCATGACAGGGTTACCTTTTTTTTTACCTTTTAAAATGGACAAGGAGGAGATTGCAAGAGCAACTTTAAATTGACTCCATACGGAGGGCTATATTGGGTTGAATGAAAACAACCACACCAGGAGGATTATCGAATTGGAGGAAGAGAGGGGAACTGGACGTTTTTCTGAAGGAAGTAGTTTAGCCTGCGTTATCCACAAGCAGTGTGTGACTGGCTCCATCAGCAGCCGCACACTTCAGTGGGTGTTGGAACGGACGGAGGAGTTCGTATGGGAATGCCCGGAGTGCAGAAAAATGCAAAATTAAACACGTTTCTACCTCGATTCAGACTTGTAATAAAATAAATTAATATAGTAAATTAGTGTGTTTTGTAAAATTCTACCTGGACAGGATATTGATTCAGTAGAACTGGATACGGATTTGATGAAACAAACTAGAGATCCTACCTTCGACATAACCAGCATTCACCAAGAGATGCAATGATTTAGGACAATATTTGAAAGCTTTTATTACTTAGAGAGACAAGAGTAATTAGAAAAGGCATTACAAGATTTTTGATGGTTTTGTGCTTTCTTCTTTCAAAATGGGTGATTTTATTCATATAAGTTAAAGAGGTGTGTGAAAGTTAGAAACGTTACACAGATCTTTACTTTGATCAAAATCATAGTGTTGACATCGACCCAAGTCATATTTGCCAGGTGAAAGCTGGGAAATAATGAATGAATAAATCAGAAGAAGTGCAGGCAAATGTTTGATGATAGTTGGAAAAAACAAACACAAAAATAAGAACGCAGTGTAGTTATGAAAGGAATATACAAGGGAGACCACTGACAGAAACACTAAATATCATAAGAGAAATGAGGACTATGGTAAAACTAGTTCTAGTAATAAAGCTAGACTAAGGTGTATGGTTTTGTTTGACAAAATGATAAAAAGAGCGAGGAAACTTTGCAGGAAGGAGAGTGATCGAAAAAGATGAGCACGTATAAAAGATCAAACAGCAATCCATTATTTCGACAAAGGCCTTTTTCGAGGATCTTATTGAAAAAAAAACATAAATAAAAAAAACGAAAAATAGATTTAAAAATTACTTAATTTTTAGTATCGTTCTTATTCAGATGAACTATTCTTCGTTACTGATGATATTTTACAACGTTCATAAACCCTCTATAGTAGTCCCCTCGTATCTGGGGAAATCTGGTTCCAAATTTTTACCCGGGTATTTGAAACGACGGATAATACCTAGCTCAGAACAGTTACACTTTCAACATATAATCATACCTAGGCTACAGTTTAATCTATGAATTGTACACAGTAAGACAAGAGCAAAAACAATTAACACAACACTAGAATAGCGTAGTTATCAAAGGGACAGTACATTAATAAATAGGGATAGAGAGATGGCGTGTGTGAAATTTTGTTTATGTGCGTAAGTGTGTATATCAGAGAACTAGAGAGAGAGAGAGAGAGAGAGAGAGAGAGAAAGAGAGAGAGAAAATGAAGAGCACATTCACTTACGCCTTAAAATCAAGGTAATTGAAAACTTATCTGATTATTTTCGTGTTCTCTCTCTCTCTCTCTCTCTCTCTCTCTCTCTCTCTCTTTCTGTCTGTCTCTTTCTCTGTCAGACAAGAAAATGGCTGACTGAGAGATGATTCATAACGCTGCTCAAACCAAAAAAGGCGTCGAAATTATAGAATATAAATATACTAATTTAGGCTTCTTAAAATTGTATTTATTTGTTTTCAAACTGCTGGTTAGTGAAACTATGGATTTTGATGTTCTTATTGTACAGAATAGGTTCACCAGTACTTACAGCTTCTCTTATTTCTATGTCTTGGTTTTATATGAACGGGTCTGTACTTTCTTTCAGAATACACAAACTATGACAGCCTCACTCGACATTTATTCAATTCTGCACTTTCTCTTTCAATGTCACCATTTTACTTAGCACTTTTAGACTCAGCTTTGTCACTAGAAATGAATCAGGTATGGCCCGTGGTTATTTACATAACTAGAGCAATAATAATAATGTTTATGCACTATTTTAATAACACATTTTCCTAGAAATATCCAACTTTCTCAAATAAAGTTTACTAAAAATGTGAGTCTGCCATCAATTAAAAGTATATTGAGTTTTTTTGGGTTTTTTTTTGTGAATTATAAATTGCCTGAGGAAAATATAAATTTGCAAATACAGAAACAGCGCATACAGAGACCCGAGTAAACTAACATTGTATTTACTGACATATAGGAAACCTAGCAATAAATTATTTCTTACGTCTTTATTCCATCAATGAACATCGTAGCAGCAGCTGAAAAGTTTCTTTGACGTCCTCACATGTAAAGTATTTGCAATGTAAGATTTTGAAAGGTTATTTCGTTGTTTACAACACCAAAAAAATAGTCAAAGATGTCAGCAGACGTCTACAGACACACGTGAAGGAGACATATTCTAAGAACAGATGTACCGGGGAATCAACATTAAACTGTAGTTGTCGTGAGTATTTGGTTTTTATGCTTGAAGTACACATAAACGAACAAAAATATCATATTATCTTTTGTTTAGTTTTTACTTTGTGTTTAAGAAATTCTCCCTTTGACTACACAGTCTGAATATTCTCGATAACGTAGTCTCAGGTTCTACAAGCTATAACCTTCCATCAGTGATGACAACATTAAACCAACATGGTACACTGAGATATAAGGACAGTTTCAACACTTGGTGGACATACACAGAGATATAAGGACAGTTTCAACACTTGGTGGAACTACACTGAGATATAAGGACAGTTTCAACACTTGGTGGACCTATACAGAGATATAAGGACAGTTTCAACACTTGGTGGACATACAGTGAGATATAAGGACAGTTTCAGCACTTGATGGACATACACTGAGATATAAGGACAGTTTCAGCACTTGGTGAACCTACACTGAGATATAAGGACAGTTTTAACACTTGGTGGACATACACTGAGATATAAGGACAGTTTTAAAACATGGTACACTGAGATATAAGGACAGTTTTAACACTTGGTGGACATACACTGAGATATAAGGACAGTTTCAACACTTGGTGGACCTACACTGAGATATAATGACAGTTTCAACACTTGGTGGACCTATACTGAGATATAAGGACAGTTTCAACACTTGGATGACCTACACTGAGATATAAGGACAGTTTCAACACTTGGTAGACCTACACTGAGATATAATGACAGTTTCAACACTTGGTGGACCTACACTGAGATATAAAGACAGTTTCAACACATGGTGGACCTAACTGAGATATAAGGACAGTTTCAACACATGGTGGAACTACACTGAGATATAAGTGTGGTTTCAACACTTGGTGAACCTACACTGAGATATAAGGACAGTTTTAACACTTGGTGGACATACACTGAGATATAAGGACAGTTTTAAAACATGGTACACTGAGATATAAGGACAGTTTTAACACTTGGTGGACATACACTGAGATATAAGGACAGTTTTAAAACATGGTACACTGAGATATAAGGACAGTTTCAACACATGGTACACTGAGATGTAAGGACAGTTTTAACATTTGGTACACTGAGATATAAGAACATTTTTAACACATAGTACAATGAGATATAAGGACAATTTCAAAACATGGCACACTGAGATATAAGGACAGTTTCAACACATGGTACACTGAGATATAAGGACAGTTTCAACACATGATAGATGGATATATAAGGAAAGTTTCAACACTTGGTAGACTGAGATATAAAGACAGTTTCAACATTTGGTACACTGAGATATAATTACAGTTTCAACACATTGTAGACTGAGATATAAGGATATTTTCAACACTTTGTAGACTGAGATATAAGGACAGTTTCAACACATTGTACACTGAGATATAAGGACAGTTTCAACATGTGGTACAATGAGATATAAGAACAATTTCAACACATGGTGCACTGAGATACAATGACAGTTTCAACACATGGTAGGCTTAGATATAAAGACAATTTCAACACATGGTAGACTGAGATATAAGGACAGTTTCAACACATGGTACACTGAGATATAAGGACAGTTACAACATATGGTAGACTGATATATAGAGACAGCTTCAACACAAGTTAGACTTAGATATAAGGAGAAATTCAACACGTGGTAGAGTGAGATATAAGGACAGTTTCAACACATAGTAGACTGAGATATAAGCACAGTTTTAACACATGTTAGACTGAGATATAAGTCCAGTTTCAATACATAGTAGACCTACTCTGAGATATAAGGACACTTTCAGCACATGGTAGACTGAGATATAAAGACAGATTCAACACTTGAGACACTGAGATATAAGGACAGTTTTAACACATGGTACTCTGAGATATAAGGACAATTTCAACAGAAGGTACACTGAGATATAAGTAAAGTTTCAACATTTTATACACTGAGATATAAGTAAAGTTTCAACACTTGGTAGACTGAGATATAATGACAGTTTCAACACATGGTACACTGAGATATAAGAACAGTTTAGATAGAGGTGTATGATGCAGTTTTACAAAGTGAGGGAGGGAGAGAGTAAAGTGAGAAAAAAGGAATAGAAAGTATGAGAATGTATAAATGAAAAACATACAATATCCGATATTTCGGATTTAGCCTTTTTCGAGGATTACATGCACAAACGAGACAAAAAAAACACAAAGAACTTATCTGAATATGGCTTCCTTTAGAGGTAAACAGCAGAGAAGTGTGTGTCTTAGTAGGACCAAGCGGACCAACAAAGGATGCCCGATAGAGCCAATCGTAAAGAAGAGGTGGAGAGAGAGGAGGAAAACAACTGGTAGAAAGGGGTAGGAGGAAAGGCCATAGAAACATGATAGCCGCTAGAGGAGGTGCCGGGGGGGGGGGGGAAGAGAAAACGTGAAGCGGAGATATAATGAAAGAAGAACATAAACACCTGCAGGGAGAAAATGTGAAACTGGTGAATAGGATAAGACCCTATGACCACCAATATGATGCCAGAGAAGAAAAGAGGGTGGTGGTAGCTAGGTGTAGGTAGGAGAAAAAAGTAGAGTAAAAAAAAGGGCCAGTGGAAAACTAAATAAGTTACAGAAAGCTGAAGACATTGTTAATTCCAGCTGGGTGGAGACAGCCAGTCTGAAAAATAAGGCGCTGTTCTAGGACCTTCCGAGATCGTACATTAGCAGAACAAGAGAGGATCGAACTAACAGAAATGTCCTGTTTTTCCCTGTGGTTGCTAAGGTAAACATGTTTAGCCGCAGGTGTCCAGGCCCTTTTAGAAATATCATTAAGATTCTGGCGAAATCAATCTCCTAAGCGTAAGCCAGTCTCACCTATGTACTTCAAACCGCAACGTTTGCACATAATAGCATAAATAACATTGCGTGAAGTACAAGTGAAACCCTCCTGAACTGATAACGTGGACTCTGCTGTTTAACTCTGGAGGAGGCCACGTTCAGATAAGTTCTTCGTGTTTTTCTTTTTGTCTCCTTTGTGCATGTAATCCTCGAAAAAGGCTCACGTCGAAATATCGGATGTTGTATGTTTTTCATTTATTCATTCTCATACTTTCTATTCGTTTTTTCTCACTTTACTCACTCCCTCCCTCACTTTGTAAAACTGCACCATACACCTCTGTCTACCTTTTTATTTTAATCAGTTTTACTGCAATCGCCATCCCTTTTATAAGGACAGTTTCAACACTTGGTAGACTGATATATAGGGACTGTTTCAACACATGGTATACTGATATATAAGGACAGTTTCAACACTTGGTAGACTGAGATATAAGGACAGTTTCAACACATGGTAGACTGTGATATAAGGACAGTTTCAACACATGGTAGACCTACACTGAGATATACGAACAGTTTCAACACTTGGTAGACCTACACATAGATATAAGGACAGTTTCAACACATGGTAGACCTACACTGAGATATACGAACAGTTTCAACACATGTTAGACCTACACTGAGATATACGAACAGTTTCAACACATGTTAGACCTACACATAGATATAAGGACAGTTTCAACACATGGTAGACCTACACTGAGATATACGTACAGTTTCAACACATAGTAGATTACATTGAGATATACGAACAGTTTCAACACATGGTAGACCTACATTGAGATATACGAACAGTTTCAACACATGGTAGACCTACACTGAGATATACGAACAGTTTCAACACATGTTAGACCTACACATAGATATAAGGACAGTTTCAACACATGGTAGACCTACACTGAGATACACGAACAGTTTCAACACTTGGTAGACCTACACATAGATATAAGGACAGTTTCAACACATGGTAGACCTACACTTAGATATAAGGACAGTTTCAACACATGGTAGACCTACACATAGATATAAGGACAGTTTCAACACTTGGTAGACCTACACATAGATATAAGGACAGTTTCAACACATGGTAGACCTACACATAGATATAAGGACAGTTTCAACACTTGGTAGACCTACACATAGATATAAGGACAGTTTCAACACATGGTAGACCTACTTTGAGATATAAGGATAGTTATTAGTCATTAATGTAAGATTTTCTGTCAATCACGAGGTCTGAGAAGAACTTTCGAAATACCGAGTCGTGCGAAGAACCTTTCTCTGCAAGGGCGCAGCATCATTTGAGGATGAAATGAGGGCCAAAGGGGAAGTTTGAATATACTAGCGCAAGTAAACAGATCTTGTAACTCACACATTGCGAACTATTGTGCAGATTTAGCATTGGTAGAGTCAACTACGAGAAGAACATGATGATGCTTGTGCAAAACACACAACAACTGATTTCTGCTCCCTTCAAAACGGGCTTTTTGGACTAAAAGTGCCATTAACATGTAGTCTGATGTCTGACAGAGATCTTCTAATGTCTTATTTATAACTGAAGTCGCAGCGCACTGTATACTGACACAGAGAGTTAAGGGCATGTTGTAGGAGCTTAGTTCTCGTAACTTCCTCGACTACGATAGTTGTCAGGCGTGGCCGACTCGTTAGTTTCATTTTGACGTTGTGCCGTGTTCATAATGGCTTCATTGGTGAAAAATGGCGAGAAGATGGCGATGACGAAGAGTTGAAACAAAGGCAGTGACAAATCCAATAACTTGACATTACGTTACTGCAGTAGGACAACAAATATAATTCCCGAGTGAAATATTCAGCGCCATGTGGGAATCCTACCACACTCTAGACATACTATCCTAAACTACAACTACTTACTGACGACACTAAAAACATAAGCTAGGTCCCTAGACTAAGCTACATTCACTCTGAACTTACACCATTCTCTTCTCTCCCAATATTGCGTGGTAATTATACCATAACTGTGCCAAGCCCATTCTGGGATCTCCCTTTTTCCCGCGCTCGTTTCCCGCTCTGCTTTTCCCGCTCTGCTTTTCATGCGCTGCCTTTTCCTGCACTCGCTTTTCCTGCGCTGTTCCTCCTGGGCTGCTTTTCATGCTCTGCGTTTTTCTTCGCTGGCTTTTCCTGCGCTGTTCCTCCTGGGCTGCCTTTCATGCGCTGGCTTTTCCTGCGCTGTTCCTCCTGGGCTGCCTTTCATGCTCTGCGTTTTCCTGCGCTGTTCCTCCTGGGCAGCCTTTCATGCGCTGGTTTTTCCTGCGCTGTTCCTCCTGGGCTGCCTTTCATGCTCTGCGTTTTCCTGCGCTGGCTTTTCACGCGCTGGCTTTTCTCCCCCTGGCCTCCCTCGCTGCATTTCCCGCGCTCCATGGCCAGCACCAAACACATGCTGTGACTTAAAAAAAAAGAAATTGTCACTATTAGTCACGAAATCTACGGAACATAACTGTTAAAACCTAACTTTTAAATGTCACAATTGCTTAGCCATACATAATGGGAAAAAGAAAAAGAGGAAGACCAAGACGAAGATGGCTGCAAGACATCGTTGACGATCTGGAAATGGATGCAGCAGCAGCAGGCCATCTTGCCCACAACCGAGAGGCCTACAGGAGTGCTGTTTGGGAGGCAAAGTTCCGCAAGGGACATGCAAATGAATGAATGAACTTGCTTAGCCAGCCTCTGTTTTCAAGGATCACTATACTGTCATACTAGTACACAGATGTGACGTTTCATTTTGCACTTTACTCATACAAAAACATACAAAGCAAAGAGCCAGGGAAGGAAGATAAAATATAAATGCATTTACTTCTTTCTGTTGTATTGTGTATAGTGTAAAAGAAAATAACAGTATTTGAAATGAAATATTACAGAAGGGCGCATAGAATATCATGGGTAAAACGAAAATCAAATAAAGAGCTACTAATGGGGTTAGCTGTCTCATAAAACTGTCTCGTTAACGCCCTAAAATTAGAAAGCTGAGATACTTCGGCGACATCAAGAGACACAGTAGCTTGGAGATGTTGATACTTCGACCACATCAAGAGACACAGTAGCTTGGAGAGGTTGATAGTAGAAGGCACAGTGCCCGGCACAAGAGAAAAGGGACGAAGTTATCGAAGATGAACTCAGGACATCACGGACATTCTGAATCTGCCATTACGAGATGCTGGCAACTTGAGCAAGACTGTTTGACCTCAGGGAGGCTGTGAGAGGAACAACGTTCTGAAGGAGATGTCACATGAAAAGTGTACAGTGTTCACGTGAATTTATATTTTATCTTCTTTCCTTTTTCTATAATAAAAGTGTAATCCGAAACCTCACAGCTGTGTACTCGTTATTCATGATAAAATATCTTACATCCTTCCTGTGCCGTTAAACGTCACACAGGGCCCACATAGTAGTTCACTAAGATTTCCTGTCTTCGGCGAGTTTTTCAATCTCATCAAGGGATGTTATGCCCACTGAACTGGCCTCTTTTTACAATGTCTTCTTTAGAGTTTCACGTGGTCGAACTTTTTTTCTTCCGCCTGTTGTGTTCCATGTGATAGCTTGTTTGGGGATCCTCTGATTGTTTCTTCTCATCACATGACCGACATATGTTCATCTTTTTGTAATCAACCATGAGACAGGTTGTTGTTTGCTCGTCTGACTTATCTCTGCATTGTTCTTGAATTCGTTCCACTTTATACCAAGTATTTTCCTTAGGCATTTGTTTTGGAAAGAGTCTAATTTTTTTTGTCTGTTTGTTTAATTCTTTTCCAGCTTTCACATGCATAAATGAGTGTGGATATTGCATTTGTACTGAATAATCTTAACTTGATTTTTGTGCTTATAACTTTTGAATGCCATATGTTCTCAAGATTCTTGAAGGTCAATACTGCTTTTGCAATTCGAATTATACTCCTTTCTGGTGTCATCACCCTAGTCTATGTAGCTGCCGAGATATGCAGAATAGTTCCATTCTTCAACAGCTATTCCTAAGCGTATATTTGTCCTTCATGGTTAATGAGAAGTTTCATTATTTAAAATTTGTCCTTGTTAATTTCAAATCCTCTTTTGCTAGCCAGTGAAGACAGGGTATCTGTTTTTACTTGCATTGATTTCACATTGCCATTGATAAGAGTTATGTCATCTGGAAAATCAAGATCTTCCAGTTGGGTCTCATATCAATGCCCGTAATTTTATCAATGATATAATATACCGACAGATAATGACATTTCTTATTTTGATGTTTACTATAATGTGCCAAGATGTGACAGGAAGTTGATCTAAAATAACACACTATTGATAGGATTCACCCTTAAACATCTCACATCCTAAACAGGACGACAACATGACCTGGTAGATACTTTCTGGCAAGAAACACCAGGTTCAGACGTGCCACAGTCGTACTACATATTGGGGGGGGGGACCAATACATCTTTGATTACTTCAAATACGGGTTTAATTGCGGAACATGATGATGATGTATCCTAAGATGACAGATGATGGTAATAGCTTCATATATCTCAAGATACTGGTGGAAGAATAAGGAACATGATGATGATGATGTATCCTAAGATGACAGATGATGGTAATAGCTTCAGATATCTCAAGATACTGGTGGAACATTAAGGAACATTAAAACACTGGCATGAAGACAGTAACCGATGCTTTCACCACAGACACAGAAACAAACTCAGAGACACTTTCTTTCTTGTTTCATAGTCAAGCCATAACCAACACAAAAACACGGCTCTCGCACCGACAGCCAAGACGAACACTAATATTAATATACAGTTTCGTACAAATATTACCCTTCAAGACTTTCCCTTACAATTCATGTGCACTCTCACGTCATGTGATATGAACCTTCAACTTCTACACATTTTTTTTCGGGGGAGTTCAGTCCAGTAACTCTATGAAGAAGGGAATTAACCCCTTTTATTCCAAACATCAGGGGAAAGAACCCGAGAAAAATATAATGTTACACAGAGATGAAACACCTCCACAGTTCTTTCTTAGATGATTCTACTATAATCGTTAACTATATTGGCAAGGTTCAAGGACATACCAGTGGAGACAGGACATTTCATAACATCAATACATTATCACATATAATGCAAGTCTTCTCTAACTCAAATAACGCATGATAGAAACATCACTCCAACAATGATAATGCGGTGATAATGCATGAATATATCGTTAATATTCGTATAATACCAAAATCATCAAAAAATATTTGAGTGCACTCACGAAATCTTTAGAAACATGAACATACAGAACAATATGACTTGAACATACAGAACAATGTGGCATAAACATACAGATCAATCTGACAACCATATATAGAACAATGTGACATGAACATACAGAACAATGTGACTTGAACATACAGAACAATGCAGTATGAAAATATATTTCTCATGTCAAGGAAGCCAGAACAAAACTTACATTGTTTTCCTATACAGAAATCCTGCACAAACAAACCTTATATTCAGTTCGCCAAATCCCAAGACCTACTTCCAAATCCCAAGATCTACCTCCAAATCTTAAGACCTACCTCCGAATCCCAAGATCTATCACCAAATCTCAAGACCTACCTCCAAATCTCAAGACCTACCTCCAAATCCAAAGATTTACCTCCAAATCTCAAGACCTACCTCCAAATAACAAAACCTACCTCCAAATATCAAGACCTACCTCCAAATATCAAGACCTACCTCTAAATTTCACGACGTGCCTCCATATCTCAAGCCCTACCTCCAAATCTCAAGACCTACCTCGAATTCACAAGACCTAATTCCAAATCTCAAGACCTACCTCCAAATCGCAAGACCTGCCTCCAAATCTCAAGACCTACCTCCAAATCCCAAAATCTACCTCGAAATCTCAAGACCTACTTCCAAATCCCGAGAGCTACCTCCAAATCTCTAGACCTACCTCCAAATCTCAAGGTTAATATTTTTCGTGCAATTTTCTCACATGTTTTTATCTACATTAAGTTTTATTTTTATCTGTGTAAAATTGTTATAATAACAACAGTGATGATCATATCTATCTCCCAGGAAAGTATGAAGTTGAAGTCAGTTATGGAGGAGAGGCAGATCTCCACAAACATTTAAACTCTTGTGAGAAGAATCCAGGTCACCAGAACTTTGTACCTGTAGACCAGTTTTCTATGGAACATCTTCCTTCAGATTACAGGAACAATGACTTATTGCATCTTATTCGTGCTCTGTCAGACCTGACTGTGAGACTGTCAGTCAAGTATGTCAGTGACAGGAGACCTAAGACTTGGCCTGACAGTATTGACCCTTATCCATTCTGTGATGACAGTCCCAAGTCAGCGATGAGAACAGGGACAGGATGGGTGTATAAAGTTAAACGGTCCACCAGTCAGTCTGGTTGTACTAGTTGTAATGGTTCTTCATCATCAAACATTAAACATGGTAAGATTTGTATACGATCAGCAGCCCACGTTGTGTATGACGAACAAGAGGGACAACAAACCACGTGTCATTTTTTCTTTGATAAGTGTGGTACACCAGGTCTTTGTCCTGGTGTTGTTGCATTGGCAGGAACATCTTTTACATTATCACACACCAAAGAAGACTGGTGTCAGATAGAGTATCTGACTTGTGACCTTGATCTGGTTGACAGACTTAATAAAAAGCTTAAACTCTATGAATCTTTAAAAGATAAATTACGTTTGTGGTTCTGTAACAGGTTAAGAGAGAGAATTGGTGAACGTTCATATTCTGTAGTTTGCAACATAAAACAGTTGTGTGTTATAGTATCCCATCCTCATGGATGTAGCAAACAGGTCAGTGTTGGATACTGTATCAGGAGAACTATGTCTAATGAAATACGCTATTCTGCACAGCTGAGGTACACAACATCGACTTGCCCAGGATCTAGTGGAGCTCACATCTTCTTGCTGGGAGACAACTGTAAAATTTATCATCACGTTCACCATGGAATTTGTGAAGAGAACAAAGAGTTAAATCGCAGCTCTGAGGGAGCTGATATTTCCTATCGTGCAGCTTTTCCGATAGAGTCTAGATCACCAAACTTATCATGGAAACCGCGTCATTTTTGTTTCGGTAATTTTAATTTCTCCCCCTATATAAATGTTACTTGTGTATGTTAACTATCTGGTATATATATATATATATATATATATATATATATATATATATATATATATATATATATATTGTCTGGTATATGTAAATGTTACTTCTGTAAGTTAATTATATAATATATATATATATTACGTGTGTATGTTAATTATTTTATATATTTTTTCATTCATTCATTTGCGTGTCCCTTGCGGAACTTTGCCTCCCTAATAGCACTCCTGTAGGCCTCTCGGTTGTGAGCAAGATGCCCTGCTGCCGATGCATCCATTTGTAGATCATCTACGATGTCTTGAAGCTATCTTCGCTTTGCTCTTGCTCTCTTTCTTTTTCCCTTTATGTACCCTTCCAAGACGATCTTCTCTAGATTATCGTGACGTTTGATGTATCTAAAATATTTAAGTTTTCTTTGTTTAA
>CM019693.1:47810477-47867969 GCA_009760885.1 Achatina immaculata | reverse complement strand
CATTTTGTGGAAGCAATTATGAAGAGCATCACTCATTTGAAAGAAAAAAAAAAACACAAACCCAGAAAAATTCTAGTAATATCTTTTGTAATTGGTTCATGTCACTTTAACTCATAAGAGCCTTCAAATATTGTGCTAAATCACTTCATCTCTTGGTGAATGCTAGCTATGTCGAAGGTTAGACCTGTAGTTTGTCTCATAGAAGCTGTATCTAGTTCTAATGGATCAATATCCTATGCAAGCAGATATTTACAAAATACACACATTGACCATATTAATTTATTTCATCACAAGCTTCGGTCCACATAAGGACAAGTTTAATTGTGCTCCACATAAGGACAAGTTTAATTTTGCATTTTTATGCGCACGTCATTGTGGTTGAGATTAGCTAATAAAAAAAATAACATAGACGTACAGATCAAGAAAATGATGGTGTTAGATGTTCGGGACACATTTCACACGTGGAAAAAAATTCAGCACAAAATAATTACGTACTGTGTGTGTCCACATCCGTGTCTGATGTCAACGATAGTTTCTTCTTTTCTTGTTTTGCCATGGACAATGAAAGCCCAGTCACTGCCTGATTTGATTTCTCACGTAAACTGCTTGAAAATATCCAGAAATTTCTATCAACACAAGGAAACGACGTTTATTACAATTCTTTGCTATAACGATGCATAAAAAATGAACGTTAGCATACATTTAAGATGCAAAAGATCTCCTGTACTGACAGGAAAACTGGCTCTATCAAAGCTATTTAAAAGAAAAAGGTGTGACTGCTAGATTATTGGAATATATTCTGTTATTGGCTTTGATGATGATGATGATGATGATGATGTGTTAAAAAGTGTACTTATTTCTTATATATAAAGTGGAGTAAGTTTTAGTGCTATTTTTTATACTCAGGAGTCAAGTAAATAACTACCTTCACCACCGAATCAGTTATCTCTGTAGATTGTAGTTAGTTCTCTCTGTAGATTTGTCTGTAGTTAGTTATCTCTGTAGATTTGTCTGTAGTTAGTTCTCTCTGTAGATGTGTCTGTAGTTAGTTCTCTCTGTAGATTTGCCTGTAGTTAGTTATCTCTGTAGATTTGCCTGTAGTTAGTTCTCTCTGTAGATTTGCCTGTAGTTAGTTATCTCTGTAGATTTGCCTGTAGTTAGTTCTCTGTAGATTTGCCTGTAGTTAGTTCTCTCTGTAGATTTGCCTGTAGTTAGTTCTCTGTAGATTTGCCTGTAGTTAGTTCTCTCTGTAGATTTGCCTGTAGTTAGTTCTCTCTGTAGATTTGCCTGTAGTTAGTTCTCTCTGTAGATTTGCCTGTAGTTAGTTCTCTCTGTAGATTTGCCTGTAGTTAGTTCTCTCTGTAGATTTGCCTGTAGTTAGTTCTCTCTGTAGATTTGCCTGTAGTTAGTTCTCTCTGTAGATTTGCCTGTAGTTAGTTCTCTCTGTAGATTTGCCTGTAGTTAGTTCTCTCTGTAGATTTGCCTGTAGTTAGTTCTCTCTGTAGATGTGTCTGTAGTTAGTTCTCTCTGTAGATTTGCCTGTAGTTAGTTCTCTCTGTAGATGTGTCTGTAGTTAGTTCTCTCTGTAGATTTGCCTGTAGTTAGTTCTCTCTGTAGATATGCCTGTAGTTAGTTCATGCCTGTAGTTAGTTCTTTCTGTATGCAGGAAACTCTGCTGTAGAGAGCGGAACAACAACACAACTCCTTCACATAATCAGAGGAAGTACCCCCCCTCTCAGACAAGTGTTTCAGCCCTATTAAACTCCTGACACTCTAAAAGGGGTCGGCCCCCCTGTGTCATGACTCCCAGAGGTCTTGTGAGTTGTTGCTTTTTAATTTTTTTTTCTTTCCCGGTCCCGGGATTGAACCTGTGATCTTCCAGTTGGCACTGCACTTTGAAGTGCGTCTTTAGCGATTTAGCTACGGAGGACTGGTATTGGTTGTGACAAATGAAATTACTTATGTTCCCAATGCTTGTTTCGCATACTCCACAGCCAGCATGAGGCCTTTTCTGCTGTAATTGAAAGGCTTTTCAATGCCCTTGCTCTTGCTTGTCCCTTTATGCCCAGTTGCTTACATAGGTCATATGCTGATGTTGCTACGAATCCTCTTGCTCCCTCTTCTACAGCTATCACTTTTGCCCTGATTCCTGCCCCCTGCCTCAGTTGCTTGACCAGATCATTGTATTTCTCAGATTTGAATACATGCTGTTTCTCTATTCTAGTTTCATACGGTACCGTAAGCTCGATAATTATTAATTCCTGTTTTTCTGTGGAGTACACTACAATGTCCGGTCGCATTCCTGTGTTCTTGATGGCAGTCGGGTATTCTCTTCTTCCTGGAAGGTCCGCTATCACATCCCAGTCATTTGTACCATCTAGCAGTGATGGTAAGGGAATGTCCCTGATTTCACTATTCGATGTCGTACCAGCGCCTATGAAGTATTTAGGTGGGACCTCAACTCTTTTGCTGTTATTTGCTTTATCTTTTGCCATGTTTACGATGGCTATTAGTTCCTGCAGCACTCTGTTGTGCCGCCAGGTGTACCGACCTTGCCCTAAAGACACTCTACATGCTGACAGCACATGTTCCAATGTTTGCCTTTCGTTGCAGAGAGGGCACTTTGTATCTTCTGATAACCCTATTTGTATAGGTTGGAGCCTGTAGGCAGAAGGTCATAAGTAGCTCTAATGATGAAGCTGAGCCTCAAGGGTGCCATTTTCCAGATGTCATTCCATGTTAGTGATCTCTGCAGGACTTCCTCCTATGTTGTCCACTGCCCTTGCTGTGATTGTTGGACTGCCTTCTGGACCCTCTTGTCATCCTCTGAATTCCTTACTTCACTGATGATCATATCCCTTCTTTCCTTACAGGAGGCCTTTGACCACCATTTGATTTCGCCATGACCAAATCCCCTTCTGTTGGTCTGGGTGTACCCTATTACTTCTTTCAGCTCCTGCGTTTCCCTGGCTGTGGTCACTTCCTCACCTACTTTCCATTTTCGTCCAGTTTTAAGTACTGGCTGCACTTCTCGTACCACCGGATCTGTAGATTCTTGTAGCATTATTGCAAGTCTTATTTTCCCTACCTTGTATTCTTCAACCACAGATTTGAATGGCAGCTGCAGTTTGCTCTTCTTGCAGTACAGCGCTACATCAGTTAACCCTAGTAGTACGCCCAGCCATTTTCTTACGGCTTTATTTATCTTTCTTTCGATTGCCTCTACTGTGCTGGTACTTACTTCGTAAATGAGTAGTGGCCACATCAGTTTTGGAATCAGCATGAACTGGAGGCAACATATTTTGAACTTACCCAGTAGTCTGCTTTTGTCTATGATGCTCAGCCCATTCTGCGCCATTTCTATAACCTGCTTCACAGCACTTGAATCCTTCATGGATGCATCATATACTCTGCCAAGGCTCTTCACTGGCTCTTCCCCTACAGTCGGGATAATTTGATCTGCCACTAGGTAAGATCTTTCTATCACTTTCCCTTTTATGAGTGACAGGTTTCTTGACTTCTTTGGCTTGAAGCTCATGCAGCACCATATGATAAGGCTGTCCAAACGTTCTAACATCTTTCGTGCCTGTGCTTCACTGGTTGTTATTACTGTTGTGTCATCCATGAATGCTTTTAGTGGTGGCATTTGACATCCATTTCTGAATCTTGGGCCTTCTGCTGCTCCTTCTGCTGCTCTCAGGATTACTTGCATGACTAGTACGAACAGTATGGGAGATATTGTACAAACCATTGCAATTCCTACCTGTAGCTCGATCCATCTTGTAATATATCCTGATGTTCCAAACTTCATGAGGAACCCTGTGAATTGCCCTTTGCAGTATGTTTGTGATTTCTTTCGGCACATGATACATGTCTAGTGCTAGCCATATCATCTGTTACGGTACTGAGCCATACGCATTGGCTAGGTCAAGCCATATTACCTGTAGATCTTGCTTTCCGGATCTTGCCTGCTGAATAGTTTCCCAAATCATGGACGCATGCTCGAGACATCCTGGGAAACCTGGAATTAATCCCTTCTGCACGGATGTATCAACGTAACCATTGTCTAGGAGGTATGTTGTTAGTCTTTTTGCCATCACAGAGAGGAATATCTTTCCTTCCACATTCAGAAGTGAGATCGGTCTGAACTGGTTGATTTCAGTGGAATTCTGCTCCTTCGGGATGTATATTAGCCTTTTCCCAGTGTTTACATATGACTCCTTTGGTCCATGCTGTTCGTAGGAGTTTATGAAGCTTCTTTAGTACTTCAGGGCATCTTTTGTATAGTATGTAAGGAACGCCATTTGGACCTGGTACTGACTTGCCTTTAGCTTTTCTTACAACGCTCTCTACTTCTGGTAAGGTTGGTGGGCTGCACTTGAATATGCTGCCTGGTGCACAGGGCCACACTAGACCTTTCTTCTGCTCGAGAGGTGTATGCTGATTTTTATCAGAGTATGTCCTGCTCAGATATTCCTCGAGCACCTCCCTACTTGCTTTCAGCGTACCTGATTTTGGCTGTTCAAATAACTGCTTGGCAAATCCGAAGGGATCTCTGTAGAAATTCTCTCTTGCGTATCTAGTTGTCCTCTTCTTTTTACATAGTCTTTCAGCTCTGCAAAGGGCACTGTGCTGGGATTTTAGATGCTGCCAAACCTGTCTTAGTCCTTTTTCTGATTCATGTGCCTTCATGAACATTTTTCGGGCATGGTTGTTCTGCTGTCTTATTGCTTCTATTTTCCTCTGACTTCTGGACTTTCTTGGTGTCACTTTTTCTCTTTTTGTCTGTTTGGTTCCAAACTCTTTGTGGCAGTGAAGATATATGATGTTACCAAATGCTTCTAGTTTTTGCTCCAGGTTTTTTTCCTCTTATCTCTTTGTCCAGTTCTTTGCATAATCCTGCGTCTAGGTTTTCCCATATGCTTTTTGCACTTGCTGGTGGAAAGTTAATTTTGTCTCTGGTCTCGTCGGAGGGCTGCATTGCCTCCCCGCTGCCTGACTCAACCTGAATATTCTCTGTACTGTGGATCATATCCTGACAGGGATCTTCTAATGTCTTATCTGAGACTGGCGTCACAGTGCATTGTTGAGTATTGGGCAGCGAGGAACCACCAAATCCCTTCTTCGTTCTGTGTATCTTCATGCCACGTTGATGTAGATGTGTCTTTAATTAGTTTTCTCTGTAGATTTTTCCGTAGTTCATTCTCTCTAAATTTGTCTGTAGTTAGTTCTCTCTGTAGATTTGGCTGTAGTAAGTTCTCTCTGCAGATTTGTATGTAGTTAGTTCTCTCTGTGGATTTGTCTGTAGTTAGTTCTTTCTGTAGATTTGTATGTGGTACCAAACTAGATTGACATAATTAGCGCTACATTGTGGACGAGCCGCGCGCTCACAAGTTTGAGCAAGTCTGCATCGCACGGCTCGCCACATGACAAATGCGATGACAGGACAATATAATATTGGGATACAGAAGGAAATTATTATTCATTATGATGAGAATAAATAGCGGCTGAGGCGTGTCGTATGACATAATCAGTCCAGCCGACAATATTGTCGATGCATATTTGTGTGATGAAGTTTATAATTTAGATTTTCGAATTACGTCTTCCTCGTATTAAGAGGAGAAGTTATGTCAGATGCATTGTTATCATCATAAGCTGGATAGGCACATATCTTGTCCCGTCAAGGCCTTCATCCGCATGGCTGGTAGATATGTATGTGTCGAGATGGTATTCTGGAATTTCGTAATATGGTTGCAGCAGCTACACTCAATGAAGCGATCAACACAAGGAATTGTGGATGTGGGGAGACGGAGCGACTTTATTTCAGTGCATTAGCACACCCGAATTGTGTAATAATATTTCAGTGCAATGTAGCACATAATTGTGATGGGGCGTGTGTTTATAAGGAATGGATTGGTAGTAGCAGTGGCTGCATATATTATTCAGTGCATTAGCACATGATGGTGATGGGGCGTAGCAGCAGCGGCTGCATATATTATTCAGTGCGTTGGCACATGATGGTGATGAGGCGTATGCTATATAAAGGGTGGATTTCGTAGCTGCAGTGGCTGTGTATGTTAATGAGTGCATAAGCACATATATTTGTTTTATGAGAGTGTAGGCGTAGCTTATGAGAGCCAGAAGATCCCAGCCCGACATCGGCACATATATATATATATATATATATATATATATATATATAATTATTATGCTTAGAAGGTTTCTATGACATTCATGATACACGTAATTCTTGAATGTGACCCTGATAGCTGATAGATGCATGCCATTCTCAAATGTGTTACTTGATGATTCTTATATATTATGTCCTTCCCGTGCCGTTAAACCTCACATAGGGCTCGCAAGGTAGTTTGCCAATTTTTCCTGTCTTCGGTGAGCCTTTCAACTTCATCAAGGGATTTTATGCCTATTAATTTGGCCTCTCTTAACAATGTCTTCTTCAGAGTTTCACGCTGTCTGCCTCTTTTTCTTTGGCCTGTTGTTTTCCAATTTATAGCTTGTTTTGGGATTCTTGACTGTTTCTTTATGTCATCTCCTTTTCCTGATCACCCATGAGACTGGTTGTTGTTCAGTCAACTGTCTTATCTCTAGTAAGTCTGCTGTTGATGTCCTCTGTGCTGTCTCCATTTTCTACTACTCTGCTGCCAAGGTATACAAATTCGTTAACCTCCTCCACTAACTTGCTATCTACTCTGAGTACATTTATGTTGTTCACATTTTGCTTCATTAACTTTGTCTTTCCTACGTTGATCTTTAGTCCTATGTTGTTTGCATTCTGAGTTAGCTTGTTTATTTTATCTTGCATATCTTTGTGACTGCTTGATAATAGACAAATGTCCGCAAAATCAAGGTCCTCCAGTACTGTGTCACGGGCCCATTGTAGTCCTCTGCGTTTGTCTGATGTTGCCTCCTTCATTAACCAGTCTACTGCCAAGATAAATAATGTTGGTGATAGTACGCATCCCTGTTTCACTCCTGTTTGTACCCTAAAGCTCCTGGAGGTATTTCTCCACAGGTAACTTTGCACTGAAAACCCTCGTATAGGGCTTTGATTACATTAACTATCTTATGGGTGAGGCCATGCCATCTTAGGATTTTCCACAGTGCATCTCTGTTGACACTGTCAAAGGCTTTCTCAAAATCTATGAATAATGCATATGTTGTGCTATGCCACTCATTTGCCTGTTCTAATATTTGTCTAAGTACAAATATGTGGTCTATGTATGATCTTCCTGTCCTAAATCCTGCCTGCTCTTTCCGAAGTTTTTCCTCAAGTGTTGGTACAATTCTGTTGATGACTATTCTGCAAAATACTTTACTGGTGAGTGGCAGTAGGGTAATGCCTCTCCAGTTCCCGCAATCTCTGAGGTCACCCTTCTTTTGTAGTTTTACTATAAGACCAGTTTTCCACTCCTCTGGGGCTTTTTCTAGATCCCATATTTGTTGTAATATCCGGCAAAGTTGTTTTGGTGTTTCTGTTTCTTCTGCTTTCAACATCTCAGCAGTCACTTCATCTTCACCTGGTGCCCTGTCTGATTTTAGCTTCTTTATCGCCTCCTTTACTTCACTTATTGTTATTGGTCCTGTATTGATGTTTAGTTCCGTTTTTGCTTCAGGTATGTCTATTGTTTGTGCTGCTTGTGTTCTGTTTAGTAGGGTGTTAAAGTGTTCGCTCCATCTTTCAATTTTTTCTCTTTCTCCACTGACCAGTTGTCCATTTTGTGTCCTTACTGCACTTTCACATCTTGTGTTGAAGTTACCTGTCATCTGCTTTGTGATTTTATATATGGTTTTCATGTCATTTGTATATGCTGCTTTCTCTGCTGTTTCTGCTAAGTTGTCATAGTATTGACTTTTATCTTGACGGCATGATTCTTTCACTTCTTTGTCTTTTTGTGCATAATAACTTAAACGTTGTTCTTTAAGCCGTTGTGATTTGGTGTTCAGTAATTTTTTCTTGATTTCTTTTCTTTGCTCTATCTTTTCCCATGTGGTCTTGCGTATCCATTCCTCTTTTCTCCTTTTCCGATATCCCAGCACCTCTTTTGCTGTTTCCTGTAGTGTTTTATTGAACTCTAGTATAGATATTTCTGCTTCGTCTTGTAGGACACTGAAGCGGTTCTTAAGTACTATAGAGAATTCATTTCTTGTTTGCTGGTCTTTCAGTTTTCTTGTATAAAAATGTATCTTTCTGTGTTCTCCGATTTTTGCTTTCCTTAATTTTAGTTTTATTTTTTCTACCAGAAGGTTGTTATCACTTCCTACATATGTTCCTTTCCTTGCTCGCACATCTTGTAGTGACCGTTTCCACTTTTTCTCTCTACTTCTCCAATTCTTTCAATGTTTGCTGCTACCAGTTTTTCTCTCTACGTCAACTTTTCTTTCAGTGTTCGTTGTATCCAGTTTTTATGTCTACGTCAGCCGTTATTTCAGTGTTAGCTGCTAACAGTTTTTATCTCTACGTCTCCATTTCTTTCAGTGTTCGTTGTTATCAGTTTTTCTTTCTACGTCAGTCTTTCTTTCAGTGTTCGTTGTTACCAGTTTTTCTGTCTACCTCAGCCTTTCTTTCAGTGTCCGCTGCTACCAGTTTTTATGTCTACGTCAGAATTTCTTTCAGTGTTCTTTGTTACCAGTTAGTATCTCTACGTCAGCCTTTCTTTCAGTGTTCGCTGCTACCAGTTTTTATCTCTACGTCAGAATTTCTTTCAGTGTTCGCTGCTAACAATTTTTCTCTCTACTTCAGCCTTTATTTCAGTATTCCGTGCTAACAGTTTTTATCTCTACGTCAGCCTTTCTTTCAGTGTTCGCTGCTACCAGTTTTTCTATCTACTTCTCTCTTTCTTTCAGTGTTCGTTGTTATCAGTTTTTATCTCTACGTCACCCTTTCTTTCAATGTTCACTGATACCAGTTTTTAATTCTACGTCTACCTTTCTTTCAGTGTTCGCTGCTACTAGTTTTTCTATCTACTTCTTCCTTTCTTTCAGTGTTCGCTGCTACCAGTTTTTCTCTCTTCTTCTCACTTTCTTTCAGTGTTCGCTGCTACCAGTTTTTCTATCTACTTCTCTCTTTCTTTCAGTGTTCGTTGTTATCAGTTTTTATCTCTACGTCACCCTTTCTTTCAATGTTCACTGATACCAGTTTTTAATTCTACGTCTACCTTTCTTTCAGTGTTCGCTGCTACTAGTTTTTCTATCTACTTCTTCCTTTCTTTCAGTGTTCGCTGCTACCAGTTTTTCTCTCTTCTTCTCACTTTCTTTCAGTGTTCGCTGTTACCAGTTTTTATATCTACGTCAGACTTTCTTTCAGTGTTCTTGTTACCAGTTTTTATCTCTACGTCTCCATTTCTTTCAGTGTTTGTTGTTATCAGTTTTTACCTCTACGTTAGCATTTCTTTCAGTGTTCGCTTCTACCAGTGTTTAACTCTACATCAGCCTTTCTTTCAGTGTTCGCTGCTACTAGTTTTTCTATCTACTTCTCCATTTCTTTCAGTGTTCGATGCTACCTGTTTTTATCTCTACGTCAGCCTTTCTTTCAGTGTTCGCTGCTACCAGTTTTTATGTCTACGTCAGCCTTTCTTTCAGTGTTCGTTGTTATCAGCTTTAATCTCTACGTCAGCCTTTCATTCAGTGTTTGCTGCTACCACTTTTTCTATATAATTCTCTCTTTCTTTCAGTGTTCGCTGCTACCAGTTTTTCTATCTACTTCTCCAATTCTTTCAATGTTTGCTGCTACCAGTTTTTCTCTCTACGTCAACCTTTCTTTCAGTTTTCGTTGTTACCAGTTTTTATCCTACGTCAACCTTTGTTTCAGTGTTCGTTGCTACCAGTTTTTATCTCTACGTCAACCTTTCTTTCAGTGTTCGTTGTTATCAGTTTTTATCTCAACGTCAACCTTTGTTTCACTGTTCGCTGCTACCAGTTTTTCTCTCTACGTCAGCATTTCTTTCAGTGTTTGCTGCTGCCAGTTTTTCTCTCTACTTCTCCCTTTCTTTCAGTGTTCACTGCTACCAGTTTTTATCTCTACGTCTCCCTTTCTTTCAGTGTTCACTGCTACCAATTTTTCTCTCTACGTCTCACTTTTTTTCTCTGTTCGCTGCTACCAGTTTTTCTCTCTACTTCTCCCTTTCTTTCAACGTTCGCTGCTACTAGTTTTTATCTCTACGTCAGCCTTTCTTTCAGTGTTCGCTGCTCCCAGTTTTTCTCTCTACGTCAGCCTTTCTGTCAGTGCTCGCTGCTACCAGTTTTTCTCTCTACGTCTTCCTTTCTTTCAGTGCTCGCTGCTACCAGTTTTTCTCTCTACGTCTTCCTTTCTTTCAGTGTTCGCTGCTACCAGTTTTTCTCTCTACGTCAGCCTTTCTTTTAGTGTTCGCTGTTACCAGTTTTTCTCTCTACGTCTTCCTTTCTTTCAGTGTTCGCTGTTACCAGTTTTTCTCTCTACGTCTCCCTTTCTTTCACTTTTCGCTGATACCAGTTTTTCTCTCCACGTCTACCTTTCTTTCAGTGTTCGCTGTTACCAGTTTTTCTCTCTACGTCTCCCTTTCTTTCAGTGTTCCTTGTTACCAGTTTTTCTCTGTACGTCTTCCTTTCTTTCAGTGTACGTTGTTACCAGTTTTTCTATCTACGTCAGCCTTTCTTTCAGTGTTCGTTGTTATCAGTTTTTTCTTTTCCGTTCTTAATACATCTCTATGTGGGCTATAGCGTTGTGTTCTATGTCAGTGTTGTATCGTGTACGCCAAGTGAAGGAGACATTTAAGAAATGAAAAGTACATTTCCCATTTCCACGCCATTAAGGTATATTTAAGAATATGGTGTTAGACCCGTGTTTTCCATGACCTTCAGCACATGAAAGTGTGATGTGGTCAGTATCACGCCTGGCCGCTTTACCTTCCCAGATTTCTCTGGTACCCATTTTTAGAGGCTGGGTCAACCCCTGGGCCTTTATGGTGTGTACCAGAAAATATCCCACCGCTGGGACTGAACCCGGTTCCACGAGATTAGCAAGCGAACTCCTAACTTTTTAGATAACGAGGTCGCCTCGTTGTTATATTTACACGTACACTCTGAGGAGACGAGTAGCTATGAAATATTCAGTCCTAGTGCAACAAGTCATAAATCAGTGAGACAGAACAACTCTATAGATCTTTTACTTTGAAAGTGAAGTAATAAAACTCGCGGGAAACTGAAAGTATATTGGTCAAATACACATTATACAAGTTGTCACTGTTCCATATACTGTAACCTTGAAATATATAAGTTAAGTAAAGTAAGTTTTATCACATAGGTTTTCTGTGTTAAATGCAGTAACATTATAATATATGTGTAACGAGCAACAAATGTTTACACATAATGCATTAAAATAGCAAAGGTACACTAATATATCACAAATTCATTGCAAAATTATTTCTTCTATATTTATCACTTTTATTTTAATATTACAAGTGCCATCACAAAAAGAATTCACTATTTGTTTTTATATAATCACAAATAATTTGTATCAATAAACAAATGTTTACCAGGTCTGTTAACAAAATCTTGACTACCTACCTCTGATATAGTGTGTACACATTCAGCAACACTTTCTCTCACTGAAGGAAGATGAAGAACGTCAGAATGTGCATTGACTTTTCACATCCAGTGATAGATTTAACAGACTGATATTGACTGAATCAGATCGGGGTTTTATTCAGATTGTCAAATCACGTGACTGTAATCGATAGAATTCCCGGTCCAGCTCAGACTAATTTATAGAATTCCTGATTTGATGTGTCCCTCCCATTTGTATAATTCCATTTTAGAAGTGATAAATGTTGTCAGAAAAAAAATATGTGTGGCCTTCTTGTTGTAAAGATTTCCGTACTGAAAAGACAGACAGATAGACAGACAAACAGACAGGTAGGTAGGTAGGTTATGTATGTATGTATGTAGGTAGGAATGTAGGTAGTTAGGAACATCCATGAAAAGCAAGAGATTCGAAACTCTTTTAATCACTGGAGAACTCAAGAGAATTAGATGAAAATGGAAACCAAGATAAAATTTTCTGAATGATCTAACCAGGTGGCCAGTGATTGGAGAGGCAATTGTCTAATATCACCAGGAAACATTCAGACTTAAGAAAGCAGATAGCCAACGCCTACGTGTACAACATATAATCATTATCAAGCACATAAACTACTTTAACATTGGGTAAAATGTCATTATGTATATAAACAAGGAATTAAAGAAAGTTAAAGAAATGAAACTTAATGCATCGTTATGGAGAACATGGAACGATGAAAGCAGAATGATACGACAGAGTTCTGTGAATAATGAAGTCTTATCAATCAGCTCAGCATCAGCGTTCTCTCTCCAGGACAATGTTACAGTAATAAAAATAATAAAATCACTTTTGACAATATCTTGGTGTAACACTTCGTCGAAGCCTGATAATAAAACAAGAGAACACTACATAAACTGTAGAATACATTACAAAAAGTAAATCTCCATTTATTGTTTAGTAACGTTAATTATTTCATTATCTCCAGTACTTCTCAAGTAACTATCTTCACTAATTCTCAAGTCACTGTCTTCAATAATTCTCAAGTCACTATCTTCAATAATTCTCAAGTCACTATCTTCAATAATTCTCAAGTCACTATCTTCAATAATTCTCAAGTCACTATCTTCACTAATTCTCAAGTCACTATCTTCAATAATTCTCAAGTCACTATCTTCAATAATTCTCAAGTCACTATCTTCAATAATTCTCAAGTCACTATCTTCAATAATTCTCAAGTCACTATCTTCAATAATTCTCAAGTCACTATCTTCAATAATTCTCAAGTCACTATCTTCAATAATTCTCAATTCACTATCTTCAGTAATTCTCAAGTAACTATCTTCAATAATTCTCAAGTAACCATCTGCAATAATTCTCAAGTCACTCTCTTCAATAATTCTCAAGTAACTATCTTCAATAATTCTCAAGTAACTATCTTAAATAATTCTCAAGTAACTATCTGCAATAATAATTCTCAATAAATATCTTCAATAATTCACAAGTAACTATCTTCAATAATTCTCAAGTCAGTATATTCAATAATTCTCAAGTAACTATCTTCAATAGTTCTCAAGTCACTCTCTTCAATAATTCTCAAGTAACTATCTTCAATAATTCTCAAGTAACTATCTTAAATAATTCTCAAGTAACTATCTGCAATAATAATTCTCAATAAATATCTTCAATAATTCACAAGTAACTATCTTCAATAATTCTCAAGTCAATATCTACAATAGTTCTCAAGTCAAAATCTTCAAGGACTATATTCTTATCTAGAAGTTTCTGGATCTGAGACCCGCTTCTGACTCTCTGGACTTGACTTAGTAATTGAAATTTGATCACTTGAAAAAAAAAACTGACTGTAAAGGCAGAGGAAATATTCAGTTTACAACAAGCAAAAGTGATTTCCCTCCAAGCACGGCAGCCAACAAATGAAGGAGAAATCAAGCAAATTACGTGGTTCTAAGGACTGCAAACGCGCCACAAACAGCCTCTGGCAGTCAAGTCCAGCTCCTGGCCTTCCCGTGGCAGAACTGTTTAAACTGATAGAAGAAGGGGCGAGGGCGAATATCTGGCGCCTGAAAACCAGTTACTTAGGGTAGATGAGTGGCACGTTTGGTAGCTCATCTGTCGCTGTTGGCGAGATCTTCAGCTGCCGTGCGTGGAGCGGTGCTCTTCCCGGCCACTGAAGAAATTTGCAAATGAGGTTGCTGCGCAGCATCACTGCGGAAAAGGTGGTTGAAAGGGTAAAGCGAAGCAAACAGTCAAATCACGGCACCTCTGGTCTGGAGGTCAGCCACGTCCTGAGTGCAGTCATATCGGGTGAAATGCATGAACCGGCTTGTCCCAGAGGTTAAGTCACTGCTGGCGAGACTCTTCAAATGCCGCGCGTGGAGTGAAGCTCCTCCCGTTTAAAGAAGTAAATGCGGAAATAAAGGTTGCTGTGCGGCGCCGATGGGAAAAGGTGGTGGAAAGTGAAGTTTAACCGGTATGTCCAGTAGTATCGCTACGAGAGCTATACCACGGCACCTCTGCTCTAGAGGCCGCCTACGTCCGAAATACACCTACACTGGTGAAATATGCCTAAACCGGCACACACCGGGGGTGGAACTCGATGGCTAGACATGTCATGCCACCTCCGCTCTAGAGGTCGGTAACGCCTGATAAACACCCATACTGGTGAATTTTGCCTAAACCGGCTCATACCAGGGGTGAATCTTGAAGGCTATGAATGTCACAGTACCTCTGCCCTAGAGGTCGGTCCCGTCCCAAACACGCCCATATTGGGAAATGCCTAAACCGGCTCAACCCAGGGGTAGAAGTCACTAGTGGCGAGGATTCGTCCTCCTGGACAAAAGCTCCATCCTGGTCACAACTAGGAAGGGTAGCGGCCACGACCGCAAAATGCTGAAGTCGGAGACACTGGACCAGGGAAGTCTAGATAGGTAACCACCTCTCACCCGGCGGGGATGTCTGCGTATCCTAATCACGCTGAGATTTTCCGGTGAGAAAGTCCAACCCTGGACTGGATGGGCAACCACCTCTCACCCGGCGGTGATACACGGGTATCTCAAAACACGTCGAGGTTTTCCGGTGAGAAAGTCTAACTCTGGCCTGGGTGGGCTAACGCCTCTCACCCAGCGGGGATGCACTGATATTCCAAACACGTCGAGGTCTTCCGGTGAGAAAGTCCAACCCTAGACCAAACTGGTGCAATGAAAACCACGGTGTCACGCAATCCCGCTTCCGAGACCCACCAAGAATACAGGCTAAAGCACTGTGATACTCTGAACCCCTTGTGGTCCTTTCGTGGAACTCGTGTGGTCTATTTTGGACCACACAGGGGAACACGGGACCTAACGAGGACCACATGCGTGAATTCAGTAGGTTCACAGTGCGGTTTTTGGTGGTAGAAGTGAACGAAGAAGAAGAAGAAGCAGAAGAAGCATATTACGTGAAGCTCGGATGTTTAATAATTTTTTTTATAATAAGTAGGAAACATCAAGGATATCGTATAGTAAAGTAAAAGAAGATTGTCTTGTAGAATTAGACCTCGAAAAATTCGTAGATCCCAGGTAATTCTCTTGTGATTTTTCTTTCTCTGACGCCTAAAAAGTGCTTTGTCCACGATTGCTTCGGGATGTTTTATAATTAATTTAGCCTGAGTCGAAGGTAAATATAAATATGTATTTTTTAAACGTTAACGTGATCCTATCAGAACACTAACACATCTACGAAATATAAAGTTAGTGTCCTTACATCCTTTCTTCCGTAAACGACAAAATATAGGGACAACATTTTTCAAACATGGCTGCACTCATCCTCATAAAGCCATGACACAAACCTTTCATCTCGCAATCCACGTACATCAAAAGAAGCACCAATGCCACCTTGTCATCTAGCAAGAAAGAAAAGTTAGAACAGCAAGAGTTGCAGACAAAATTATATCATCATCATCATCATCAAGTTCTTAATTTGGGTTGTATTACAGACATTCTAGTTATTTTCCAAATCAGTAATCAGAAATGTATTATAAGATAAATGTTATTAAAAAGATTATGAGAAATATAACAGAAGATTAGGACATGAAACTGCTGAAAGAACATAAATGAATGCGAGGAAGAACAAAAAATGATT
Source organism: Achatina immaculata (assembly GCA_009760885.1). Lineage (NCBI taxonomy): Eukaryota > Metazoa > Mollusca > Gastropoda > Stylommatophora > Achatinidae > Lissachatina > Lissachatina immaculata. Next base: position 47,852,278 of record CM019693.1, on the reverse strand, counting down.
TTACTGTAAAAGACTAGGAACTTGCGAAGACAGGCAAACAAACACGCAATAGAAAATAGGCAAACAAACAAGCAATAGAAGACAGACAAAGAAACACGGAATGGAATACAAACAAACAAACATGCAATGGAAGACAACAAACACGCAATTTAAGACAAGCAAAAAAACATGCAATGGAAGATAGACAAACAAACATGCAATGGAAGACAAACAAACACGCAATGGAAGACAAACAAACAAACATGCAATGGAAGACAGACAAACAAAACGCCAAACAAATACCCAATGGAAGAAAGACAAACAAACACGCAAACAAAGACGAAATGGAATATGCAAAAGTCCGAAAATATGTTTATGAAATACGTGTAAATGTTATAAAAGTTACAATTTAAAACAACAACATACAAACAAAGAAAATATTTAAATACGTGACATGAAAATAACAAATGTTAGAGAAATCGATGTAAAAGTAATGAGACACATTAAAAAAGTCGGAAGAAGTTAGATAAGATGCTGGCAGAATTGACGAAAATAAATGGTGTCTAGAATAGATGAATATCATATGTATACAGACATAATATATGTATAGAGACATATCGGATGTGTGTAAGAAATTAAATATCAGATGGTTTTAATCAACAGCAAGGAGAAACATAGACTAAAAGATCAGGACAAATACATAAAATAATTGAAAGAATTTAAAGAAGAAGAAGAAAAATAAGCGCTAGTAGTAGTAACAATAATAATAATAATAATATTAGTAGTAGTAGTAGTAGTAGCAGTAGTAGTAGTATTAGTAGTAGTAGTAGTAATAGTAGTAGTAGTAGTAGTAGTAGTAGCAGTAGTAGTAGTATTAGTAGTAGTAGTAGTAGTAGTAGTAGTAATAGTAGTTGTTGTTTTCGTTATTGTATCTTACTGCATGTGACCAGGGCCTCAAAGAGAAACTTTGTAAGCTGTTACAAAACTTTCATTCTCCCCCAGCATTAGAACAGAGAACATCCTCCAAGCCCACCATTAAAACAGAAAACTCTCATGGCCCAACATTGAAACAGACAAAACCCTCCAGACCCATCATTAAAACAGAGAAAACCCTCCATGTCCGACATTAAAAGAGAGAAAACATTCCTGGTCCACCATTAAAACACATAAAATTCTCCAGGCCCACATTTAAAACAGAGAAACCATCAGGGCGTTTCATTAAAACAGAAAAACTATCTGGTTTCATCATTAAAACAGACAAACAATCAGGGACCAAAATTAACACAGAGAAAACCTTCCGGGACCAATACTAAACAGAGAAAACCCTCTGAGGCCACCATTAAAACAGACAAAACCCTAGAGGGACACCATTAAAACAAAAAGAAAAACGTCCTGGTCGATCATTAAAATAGAGAAAAACTTCAGGGTCGAACATTCAAACAGAGAAAATCCTGCAGGGCTACAATTAAAACGGAGAAAACCATCAAGCCCCACCTTTAAAACAAAGAAAACCTTATTGGCCCACCATATAAAACATAGAAAACCTTCCGATCCCACCATTAAAACAAAGAAAAACCTCCTGGCCCACCATTAAAACAAAGAAAAACTTATTGGCATACCAAATAAAACAGAGAAAACCCTCCGATCCCAGCATTAAAACAGAGAAAACCCTCCGATCCCAGCATTAAAACAGAGAAAGCCCTCCATGGTCACCATTAAAACAGAGAAAATCCTCCAGGCCATCCTTTGAAATAGAGAAACCATCCAGACCCACCATTAAAACAAGAAAATCCCTCCACTCCCACCATTAAAACAAGAAAAACCCTCTGCCCCCACCATTAAAACAAGAAAAACCTTCTGCTCCCAACATTAAAACAAGAAAAACCTTCTGCTCCCAACATTAAAACAAGAAAAACCTTCTGCTCCCACCATTAAAACAAGAAAAACCCTCTGCTCCCACCATTAAAACAAGGAAAACCCTCTGCTCCCACCATTAAAACAAGGAAAACCCTCTTCTCCCACCATTAAAACAAGGAAAACCCTCTGATCCCACCATCAAAACAAGGAAAACCCTCTGCTCCCACCATTAAAATAGAGAAAACCCTCTATACCGCACAGCCTTGCCCTCGCCCGCCCCTCCTCTGGTGGAGCCTGCATGTGATAAACATCTAACATAAAGAAGTAACAAGTGTATGGAGAATATACTCAGTATAACACCTTTACCTGTGCACAGACGACAGCCATGGAGAGTATAATCCGACACGCCAGTCTGTGGGTGGATTTGTTCAATAAAATCACAATAAAAGTAATGGACCGCTTCAGAGCTGTAGTTTTCCTGAGATTCCCCGTCACATTTTCCAGAGTGTACGTGGCCGTGCTCGTCCGATACATTCCCCAGCAAGAAGATGTGAGCTCCACTAGATCCTGGACATGTGGCCGTGGTGTATGTCAGTTGGGAATAAATTGTTTGAACATTCATTACTCTGCTGGTACAGAAGCCTACACTGACCTGTTTGCTACATCCATGAGGATGGGACACTATAACAATCAGTACTCTCCTAGAATAGGGCTCGGAACATGAAGGCAAAAATCTCTCTCTTATGATGTTACGTCTGTACCACAAACAGGGATTCTTCTCTAAAAATTTAAACTGCGTGAGTCTGTTGTTCTGTCTGTCAGCCAGGTCAAGGTCGTAGGTCACACACCTCAGGTCACATATGTCTTGTGCTACATTACTTATCGTGACTGACAAGTCTGTCAATGTAACAACACCAAGACAGGAATCAGGTGTACCACCCCTATCAAAGAAAAGATTGCACGTGACGTGTTGTCCTTCTATCTCATCAAACACAACGTGGGCCGTTGTTTCTATGTAAATCTCAGCGTAAGCCTGACCAATTTTTGGTGAGGAAGAAAATCTGCAGTCAGGACATCTACAATATTTACTGTGTTTGACCACACAAAACACCCACCCAGTCCCTGTTCTCAACATATCACTGGGATTGTTTTACCACACACAGCACCCACCCAGTCCCTGTTCTCAACATATCCCTGGGATTGTTTTACCACACACAACACCCACCCAGTCCCTGTTCTCAACATATCCCTGGGTTTGTTTGACCACACAAAACACTAACCCAATACCTGTTCTCAACATATATCTGGGATTGTTTGACCACACAAAACACACACCCAATACCTGTTCTCAACATATCCCTGGGATTGTTTGACCACACAAAACACCCACTCCATACCTGTTCTCAACATATCCCTGGATTATTTGACCACACTAAACAACCACCCAATCCCTATTCTCAACATATACCTGGGTTTGTTTGACCACACAAAACACACACCCAATACATGTTCTCAACATATCCCTGGGATTGTTTGACCACATAAAATACCCACCCAATACCTGTTCTCAACATATCCCTGGGATTGTTTGACACCACAAAATACTCACCCAATCCCTGCTCTCAAAATATCACTGGGATTGTGTAACCACATAAAACACCAACCCAATCGCTGTTCTCAACATATCCCTGGGATTGTTTGACCACACAAGACACCCTCCCAATACCTGTTCTCAACATATCCCTCGGATTGTTTGACCACACAAAATACCCACCAAATCCCTCTTCTCAACATATCCATGGGATTGTTTGACCACACAAAATACTCACCCAATCCCTGTTCTAAACATATCCCTGAGATTGTGTGACTACACAAAACACCCACCCAGTCCTGATCTCAAAATGACCCTGGGATTGTTTGACCACACAAAACACCCACACAATCCCTGTACTCATTATATCCTTGGGATTGTTTGACCATACAAGACACCCACCCAATCGCTGTTATCAACATATCCCTCGGATTGTTTGACCACACAAAACACCAACCCAGTCCTATTCTCAACATATCCTTTGGGATTGTTTGACCACACACAACACTCACCCAGTCTTATTCTCAACATATCCTTTGGGACTGTTTTACCACACCAGACACCCAGCCAGTCCTATTCTCAACATGTCCCTGGGATTGTTTGACCATACAAGACACCCACTCAGTCCCTATTCTCATCATATCCCTGGGACTGTGTTTGCACACACAAAACACCCAATCAGTCCCTTTTCTCAACATATCCCTGCGACTGTTTGACCACACCCAATTCATTCAACTCAAGTGTCATGCCGCGTGGCGTAGGCGATCCACAATTCCCTGTCTTTAGACTTAATTATGAGATCCACCCGTGACTTTCTTCCAAGCCACGCCGACAGCCCATCTAGTAACTTCTCTTCCTGTCGTCCTCTGTCTCTTCTTTCCTCACTTTTTCCAGTTTCCACAAGGTGTTCCAATTTTCCTATTCTCTGAAAATGTCCTACAAATCTTGCTTGTGTGCCTCTGATCTTTGCTGTAATTTGCCTTTTAACTTCAGCCTCTCTTAAGACTTCTTCGTTGGTTTTCTTAGCTGTCCATGATACCTTCAACATCCTTCTTATGAACCATATGTAAATGGCCTCCATTTCTCGCTGTACTCTCTTATTCATGGACCTTGCTTCACATCCATAAAACAAAATTGGCTCGATGTAACATTTAAGTACTTTGAATCTTGTTTCCATTGATGTGGATCTGTTGCACAAGATGTTTCTCATTTTCTGGCCTGAGCGCGTTTGCTTTTTATTTCGTTTTGACATTTCCCATCAGCTGTGTTAATTGTTTCTAAGTACTTGAATATATCAACTTATGGTAATGCTACATTTTGGTGGTATTCTTTTCTTTGAGATAACCATCACTTCAGTCTTCTTTTTTCAGGCTGAGACATTTACTTTTACTTTCACGAACCACGATTTCCAGAAGAACCTATAGCTCCCCTTAACTTTTAGCAATTAGAACTGTGTCGTCTGCATATCTTAAGTTGTTAAGGTTGTACCTGAAAATTGATATTCATGGCATGTTTTCTATATTTCTCAATGTTTTCGCTGTACACTGAGAAGAGGTCAGGAGATAAAACACATTATTGTCTCACTCCCAATTCTATGTCTTGGAACGCTCCTATTTGGTTCTCAACCATCATTGCTGCTGATTGCTGCCAATATATGTTTTTGATAAGTTTCAGATCTTTCTCATCTATGTTGATATCTTCCATCATTCTTATAATTTCGGTGTCTTACTTTATCAAATGCTTTACAGTAGCTATGAAGCATAATTATAGGTCCATCTTTACTTCTATTGATTTCTCCATCAATACTATGAAGCATAATTATAGGTCCATCTTTACTTCTATTGATTTCTCCATCAATGTTCTTGTTATATATATGGCATTAACTGTGCCTTTTCCTTCCACGAAGCCGCACTGTTCTTCAGCGATTTCTGGTTTTATTTTGCTCCTGACTCTTCTCATAACAATACGAAGTAGGATTTTGGTAATATGTCTCATAAGACTAATGGTTCGATGAATTTCACATTCTACTCCACCTTGTTTCTGTGGTAGTGCAATGAAAATTGATTGCAATATGTCTGATGAGACATAGCTACTGATATAGATGTCATTCAACAATCTGTTAATTGTTTCTAAGTACTTGAATATATCAACTTATGGTAATGCTACATTTTGGTGGTATTCTTTTCTTTGAGATAACCATCACTTCAGTCTTCTTTTTTCAGGCTGAGACTTTTACTTTTACTTTCACGAACCACGATTTCCAGAAGAACCTATAGCTCCCCTTAACTTTTAGCAATTAGAACTGTGTCGTCTGCATATCTTAAGTTGTTAAGGTTGTACCTGAAAATTGATATTCATGGCATGTTTTCTATATTTCTCAATGTTTTCGCTGTACACTGAGAAGAGGTCAGGAGATAAAACACATTATTGTCTCACTCCCAATTCTATGTCTTGGAACGCTCCTATTTGGTTCTCAACCATCATTGCTGCTGATTGCTGCCAATATATGTTTTTGATAAGTTTCAGATCTTTCTCATCTATGTTGATATCTTCCATCATTCTTATAATTTCGGTGTCTTACTTTATCAAATGCTTTACAGTAGCTATGAAGCATAATTATAGGTCCATCTTTACTTCTATTGATTTCTCCATCAATACTATGAAGCATAATTATAGGTCCATCTTTACTTCTATTGATTTCTCCATCAATGTTCTTGTTATATATATGGCATTAACTGTGCCTTTTCCTTCCACGAAGCCGCACTGTTCTTCAGCGATTTCTGGTTTTATTTTGCTCCTGACTCTTCTCATAACAATACGAAGTAGGATTTTGGTAATATGTCTCATAAGACTAATGGTTCGATGAATTTCACATTCTACTCCACCTTGTTTCTGTGGTAGTGCAATGAAAATTGATTGCAATATGTCTGATGAGACATAGCTACTGATATAGATGTCATTCAACAATCTATTAATTTTTTCTATGCCAAGCTGTCCTTACGCTTCCAATTTTTCCTTGGTGATTTTATCTAGTCCTAGTGCTTTGTTGTTTTTCATGTGTTTGATGGATTCTTCCAATTCTGCTTTTAATATGGGAGGCCATTCATTATTATTTCGTATATCTATTTCGCTTCTATTGTCCTCATAGAGTTCTCTAATGTATTCGCTCCATCTTGCCATTATCTCACCTGTGTTCGTTATAGTATAGCCCTCGTTTGTCTTTATGCAACCAGACTTGAGGTACGCCCTTTTGTTTGTTAACTCCTTTATTTGTTTGTACATATCTCTTGCGTTTCCATGATGGTGTGTCTCTTTTTCATTAGTTTTATTTAGCCACTTCTCCTTAGCTTTATTCCATGTGTGTCTTATTTCTTTATTTATTTTGACATATTCATCTTTATCTTCCTTAAGACTTCTTCTCCTTACCTTACCCAAATCAAAGTGCTATTCGTTGAAAATGTGTTGCATGGGGTCAAAGGCCACGGTCAAGGTCGTTGTCCCTATAATCTCAGCCGTCCAAGAATAGCCAATCATAACACAGGCTTATTTTAAGTGCGCGCCTACCCGGACAAGGGATTCACTCTGTCTTCAAGACTGACCTAGCACAATTCATTATAACCTCTCTTATCCTGTCGCAGAAAGTTGAATACTTTGATGATATTTTGGTTAAACTGTCACCCACTATATTAAGTTAAAGGGTTAAAAGGTGATTTGTTTTACTTGTGAAAAGTGAGGAAAGGTCATAAACAAAGAAAAAAGTTGATCTAATGACCATCTTAGAGTAAAAATTTCTTTTCCGAAAATCCGTACAAAAATATATGTACCTCCTTGCCTGCCATTTTTGACAAAATCAGATAAAGCTAGCTGGGTAAATATCCTAATATATGTTACTTGTGTTTCTTTGTGCTAAAGAAACGCACATATTTATCATGACAAAATGTATACCTGATAAAGTTGCTCTATTATAACTTCTTGTTACCTTTTTTACACCGTGAACATAAAAATGTTGGTGACCTACGTTTTATGTTCATGGCACTGATATCAGAGATGTATTCCTTTTACAGTTATATTGTATGCTCATCGATGCATCTCCTTGTGTAGCTGATCATGATTATCATTCTTAGCTACAACATTTTTGTCATTCGCTTTTTTGTCAATGTATAAGATCACATTTATTCTACCATTTATTAATATTATTTCTCTTTTAAAATGATAGGAGAAGAATGATTAGGGAAATGTGTAAAGATCATGTTGATTTTCTTACTGCATCTTCAGTCGGCATGAAGACATCAAAAAAAAAAAAAAAGAATATATTTCCTGCTAATGCACTCCATTTCAATTCAGAGTAACGCACACACTTATCAAAAATAATTGTAGACGTACAGATTAAGAAAATTATGATACTAAACTTCATATTTTTAAGGTAAAAATGAAAATGAACTATAACTACTATATTCACTTACTGTTTGGGTTTCTACATGTGTTGTCAGTTGCTGTGGCTGTATGTCCTCTCTCATTTTCTATGTTAGTTGCTGTGGCTATATGTCCTCTCTTATTTTCCATGTTAGTTGTTGTGGCTGTATGTCCTCTATTATTTTCTATGTTAGTTGTGGCTGTATATTCTCTCTTATTTTCTATGTTAGTTGTGGTTGTATGTCCTCTCTTATTTTCTTTGTTAGTTGTTGTAGCTGTATGTCCTCTCTTATTTTTCATGTTAGTTGTTGTGGCTGTATGTCCTCTCTTATTTTCCATGTTAGTTGTTGTGGCTTTATGTCCTCTCTTATGTTCCATGTTAGTTGCTGTGGCTGTATGTCCTCTCTCATTTTCCATATTAGTTGCCAAGGACTTTCTTTTCTTCTTGGTGCCTACATTTTTGTCTGATGTCACCAGTTGTCTCTGAGAAATATTTCCCGGTCATCAGCGGATGAAAGTCTAGTCACTGTCTGGGTTGAAGTTGTCTTTTTATCTAATTTTTTTCATTCCTATTTGTTACATAGCGAATTTATATATATATATATATATATATATATATATATACACACACGTGAATTTATATTTTGTCTTCTTTCCCTGTTTCTTTGTCCTGAATTGTGTGTATGTATATAAGTTAAAAGAAAAGTGGGGGGGGGGGGGTGAGGGTTAATGTGTAAACCTAAACTCACAATTATGTGCTCATTAATTAATACAGTTATTTCTACTTTTTAAAAAAGTTTTAACATATTGTTATCACAGCTCTACTGCTGTGTCTTTGTGTGTATTTATATACTTAGTTTTATATATACTTATACCCAAATTATTAGTGTGTTAATAAAAAGAAGATAAGCGAAACAACAAAGTTAAGTAATCTCAAGGAAGAGAATGTGAAAGAAAAACATGAAAAGATAATAAGAGAATTGCTCGTAAATTTACCCCCTGAAATGACATCAATGAAATAGCAATGGACATTGTTCGAAATCAGCTTTTTTCAAGCAGCAAAGAAATAATGTGGAACTACGAAGAAAAGGAGAGAAATGAAAATAACGAATGGTAGAATGACAAAGTGAAAGAACTTGTCAGAGAAAAGTATTAATAAAATATAAAGAATGCATGAAAAGTAAGCATGAGCAAGACTACATTGAATACCGAAATGCAAGAAGATTCTAGAAGAAAGAAATATAAGAAGCAAAGATAAAACAATGGCCAGAAAGAGAATAGAACACCTCGACCTGACAGAGATTGTGAAGAATGTTAAAGGTGATCCAGTATGTGAACCGGAGCCTGTACTACAGGTGATCCAGTATGTGAACCGGAGCCTGTACTACAGGTGATCCAGTATGTGAACCGAAGCCTGTACTACAGGTGATCCAGTATGTGAACCGCAGACTGTACTACAGGTGATCCAGTATGTGAACCGGAGCCTGTACTACAAGTGATCCAGTATGTGAACCGGAGTCTGTACTACAGGTGATCCAGTATGTGAACCGGAGACTGTACTACAGTTGAACCAGTATGTGAACCGGAGCTTATACTAGAGGTGATTCAGTATGTGAACCGGAGCTTATACTACAGGAGATCCAGTATGTGTATCAGAGCTTGTACTAGATATGCTCCAGTATGTGAACCGGAGCTTGTACTACAGGAGATCCAGTATGTGTATCAGAGCTTGTACTAGATATGCTCCAGTATGTGAACCGGAGCTTGTACTACAGGAGATCCAGTATGTGTATCAGAGCTTGTACTAGATGTGCTCCAGTATGTGAACCGGAGCTTGTACTACAGGAGATCCAGTATGTGTATCAGAGCTTGTACTAGATATGCTCCAGTATGTGAACAAGAGAGTGAGACAATATTTCATCAAGCTACTCAGTCCATCTTTTTTTACTGAAAAATGTGTCATTTTCAAAGGTTTAATAATTTGACACGCAGGTGACACGCAGGCCCGTCTAAAATTCTGCTTTTCGTCACACAGCTTTCACTCAGTCACGTGATTCCGCGTTTGTTAATGAGCATCCCCTAGGAACAACTGTGGTAAGAACACATTTATCTTAACATAGTCTTTGTGTTTAAAAATCTCTGACCTACTTCTGTAGCGCAGAAACCTGTAGTAATAAACACTAATTGTAATTGTTATTTTTGTAAAATGTAATGTCAGGTTGGTGGACGGATGGGGACATGGAGATCACCGGCAAGGATGAGGAAATTATGGTGTGAAACTAATGAATCCAGGACGTGACAAGCCTATGGGTCTTTACAACAATGGCTATCAGAATGATGTAAACAAAACAGAGCCGGTGGCGGGGAATGGATGTCGTTCAGGCATTCATCGGGTTCCTCATCCCAAAGTCGAAGTGTCTCTGTGGAACTGTCTCAAAGCCATCTGGCCAGCCAATGTTGCATGCTTGATCTGATGTGGAGAAGGGGCTTAAGTACATCCACCAGAGACTGGAAAACAAAGTTTTGACCAAGTCAGCCTACATTACTTTCTTAATATCAGTCCGAGTAAGACCACAGTCTGCCCTAGCAAGGAAAGATGCTGAAGTCGGAGGTACCCAGCCAAAAGCAGCATCGCAAAAATCAGGATACCACGCATCATCGCCAGTGTGCGTACGAAGAAGAAGAAGAAGAAGAAGAAGAAGAATTTAATGAGCATAATAGTCATCAAGAGACAATTAACTGATTACACAAATAAACAATAAACTTATCTTTTGTCCATACACTCCACACTCTTTTTTATGCAACAGCATGAAATAAATATGCGTTCTTACATTCATACAAAACTAACACATTTGTAGAAAAGCAGTTTTAAAAATTACAACAATCAAGCCATAAACTACTTTAGACTATGCTTAAGGGGGGAGGGGAGGGGAATATAGTCCATATCAAACAGATGTTGACAAAGTTTGAAGTTATAAGAACGAATAAAAGTTGTACATGGGATGGTAGGGTATTCCAAATGTGGTCAGCTGAGTAAGGGAAGCTTTTTTCAAATATGTCAAGTCTTGGTTTTAGGAGAATACAATTGCTTAAGCGTTGACTGTGTTTTGTGTTGGATTTTAACAACAACCACAGATAGGGTGGATCATTGTGCTATAGAATTAACTTCTTGAGAGGTAGGCCACCAAGATATTTGTACTTATTTGTAATATGTGTTGCACGTCTGTCATCTATAAGCTTTACTGCTCTTTTTGAAGTCAGTAAAGTTTTTTCATGTTTACCATGGACCAACCATCTTTGACTGCGGAACAGTAGTCCAAGTGTGTTTGAGTAGTCCAAGTGTGTTTGTATCTATGATATATAATATATGTGTCTGGTGTCTATGTCAAGAACATGTTTAAGTTTAGTAAAATGGTAAATGTTTGTGCAATAAGTTTGGTCAGATTGTCTACATGATGATGGTGGTCAGTCATGAGACCTAGAGTTTTATGTTCACTAACATTCTCTGTCTGTGAAGTTCCAGCATGGAGCTGTAGTGTTGTTGTTGGTGAATTTGTTAATTTCTGTCTTGTTGTAATGAGCATGGATTTTATTTTTCTGGTGTTTATGAGCACTCCATTGTTCTTGTTCCAGTTAATTAGACTGTTTATTTCAATCTGAAGAGTTGACTCAAGGTTAATACAGTCAAGGAGCTATTAGGAAGGCAACGTTCCGCAAGGGACATGGAAATGACTAGACTAGAGGCAGAGGCCGGCCAAGGAAGAGATAGATGATGGAAATTACAATAAGCTTAAATATCCCATTATATCAAGCGAATGGCCAAATACTTAAAATATCTATTTCTCCCCTCAACATTAAAAGGAATATGAGGAAGGAGACGAGAGTAAACAAGACAAGAGAAACATACTTGAAATGTGATTATAACGTTCTTTATTGGTATTAAGGAATTCCTTCTTTCTGGGGCAACACTGCTCTCTCTTTCTGTGGTACAAATATTTTTCAAAATCAAATTCATTCACAGTTTAAGAAAGTGAAGAAATAGCACAATTTACTTTAGCATCTTGATATTTCTGTACCGCATTATTCTCTTCTTGCTGATGCATGCGCTGGTACTGTCGTCAATGGAATATGATCTTGGCCTGCTCAGCCTGTCCAATGCACAGCTGAATAAACTAGAGTGTGTACCAAAAAAAGCTGAATTCCCAGTTCAGTCCATATGGTTTTAATGTGCCCCATATTTCTGAATGTAACGGTTTTCTGTGCCCCATATTCCTGAATGTAACGGTTTTCTGTGCCCCATATTCCTGAATGTAACGGTTTTCTGTGCCCAATATTCCTGAATGTAACGGTTTTCTGTGCCCAATATTCCTGAATGTAACGGTTTTCTATGCCCCATATTCCTGAATGTAACGGTTTTCTGTGCCCCATATTCCTGAATGTAACGGTTTTCTGTGCCCCATATTCCTGAATGTAACGGTTTTCTGTGCCCAATATTCCTGAATGTAACGGTTTTCTGTGCCCAATATTCCTGAATGTAACGGTTTTCTATGCCCCATATTCCTGAATGTAACGGTTTTCTGTGCCCAATATTCCTGAATGTAACGGTTTTCTGTGCCCAATATTCCTGAATGTAAGGTTTTCTGTGCCCCATATTCCTGAATGTAACGGTTTTCGGGCCCCCGGGCGGGTTCTGTCATAAGAGCGACTTTGTTTAAAGGCTGTTACCTGGAAGTCACACTTGCCTCCTCTGTGTTCTAGGCGTTAGAAATGATTAGAAATTCGCTTAGAAGGAGGCTGTCTTAATCATCTGGCAGACAACTTCCAGCCATGCTAGGCTGTTTTAATCATCTGGCAGACAGCTTCCTGCCATGCCAGGCTGTCTTAATCATCTGACAGACAGCTTTCAGCCATGCTAGGCTGTCTTAATCTTCTGGCAGACAGCTTCCAGCCATGCTAGGCTGTCTTAATCATCTGGCAGACAAATTCCAGCCATGCTAGGCTGTCTTAATCATCTGGCAGACAACTTCCAGCCATGCTAGGTTGTTTTAATCATCTGGCAGACAACTTCCAGCCATGCTAGGCTGTCTTAATCATCTGGCAGACAACGTCCAGCCATGCTAGGCTGTCTTAATCATCTAGGCTGCTGTCGATACAGCAGAGACATAACAAACAACTCATCACTGCCATATGATGTTTATATCAGAGAAAAGAAGAGGCGGCAGAAGTTACACTGGATCTGGAAGATACCTACAACAGAGCTGACTACACAACACTTCTCTCTCTCTCTCTCAGTGAGTGAGTGAGTAAGTGAGTGAGTGAGTGAGTGAGTGAGTGAGTGCGTGAGTGAGTGAGTGAGTGAGTGAGTGCGTGAGTGAGTGAGTGAGTGAGTGCGTGAGTGAGTGAGTGAGTGAGTGAGATAATAAAATGATTTTTCCTCATATTATTTACATTTCTTCATTTAAATTTTACACATCGCAACCGCAACAACAGCGAAACATAAAACTAAACAACACTTCTTACAACTCCCCCCCCCCCACTACCTACCTCCATGTAATTATTATTACAGAAAATTTCCTGATATGATTAAATAAATATTTTCCTAATATATAAGTGCAGATTTTAGTCTCTACAATGCAAAACCTAACCACAGACTTTAACATGCCATTATTCTATATTGTTTAATATGCCATGATTCTAAATTGTTTATCATGCAATTATTCTATATTAGTTAACATGTCATGGTTCTGTATTGTTTAACATGCCATGATTTTACATTGCTTAACATGCCTTAATTCTATATTGTTTAACATGTCATGATTTTTATGTGTGGATTTCTTGACAGACCCTGAGGAAAGTTAATACATGTGTTTAATTTCATAGTTCATTAGCATTTTTAAAATGTACATAGCACCTAGAAGACACAGAGAATAGAAACTGCGTAGGTAGTACATTTTAGCTATTTTTTAAGATAGAGAAAAAAATTTTTGACCAGATGACGTAAGCGATCAGTCAACCGAACAGAGTTCTCTCGTGTGTTATAATGGGAATTAGCCAATCTGTAAAGAACAAGTCCGGTGGTTAAATATTCCGCAGAAGAATATATTTATTGGCCGACATAGAGGACAAACTTTATCAGAACTACAGTTTCTTGTATTTATTCTCTCTGCCTTGGTGTGAAGACACTGTCCTAAGAGGCATTCAGCGACCCACAGCTGATATGCTTGCGTCAGGGTTAGCGACCCGCAGCTGATATGCTTGCGTCAGGGTTAGCCACCCACAGCTGATATGCTTGCGTCAGGGTTAGCGAACCGTAGCTGACCAAGACCCTGTCCCACCTCTCCCTGGTGCACCCAGTAACAAGCCTTGCCTAGCTAACGATCCAGGGATCGCCTTAGTTTCCACGGTGGTGGAGTCTGCTAAAGAAGTATTGCGCATCCCCTGGTTTTAGCTGTACTTCGGGACTGAAAAGATAGCACCAATGAGCAGCTCCCACGGCGATACGATGCTGTGCCTTAACATCTTCACAGCATCGGCTGCAAAGAACACCATCTCGCAGTTACGATAAGATAAGACAAGACAAGACAGTCTGTCTGCCTGTAGTAAACTAATGTCAAATGTTAGCGCAAAAGAGAAAGTGGAAAAACGAGGAGCAGAATGTCAGACTGATGTTACATGACACTTACATTAGCCTTACAGATGTCAGACTGATGTTACATGACACTTACATTAGCCTTACAGATGTCAGACTGATGTTACATGACACTTACATTAACCTTACAGATGTCAGACTGATGTTACATGACACTTACATTAACCTTACTGATGTCAGACTGATGTTACATGACACTTACATTAACCTTACAGATGTCAGACTGATGTTACATGACACTTACATTAGCCTTACAGATGGCTGCAATATCGCTTCACATACTGCAGACATCATTTTTCTTCGGTTACACGAGTTGAATAATTTTTTCATTCTTCTCCTTCTACGCTGTTTTAAAATTGTGTACACCACTTCCAGTGTCAGTCTGCTCATAATCTACATCGTCAGTCTACTCATCACTTATAGTGTCAGTCTATTCCTCATCTCTAGCATCAGTCTACTCATCACCTCTAGTGTCAGTCTACTCATAATCTAGACTGTCAGTCTACTTATCACCTCTAGCGAAAGTTTACTCATCATTTCTAGTATCAATCTACTCATCACTTCTAGGGTGTGTATAGTTATCGCCTCTGGCGTCAGTTCACAGCTAATTCCAGTCTGTTCATCACTTCTAGGATCAACCTACTAATCACATCCTCTGTTAGTCTACTCATCACTTCTAGTGTCAACCTACTAATCACATCCTCTGTTAGTCTACTCATCACCCCTAGCGTCAGTTCACTAAACATTTCCAAGCAGATCAGAGCGATAGACTCGGATGAGACAACTGCCAGGTCTGATCCTAATATCACTCACATCACGGGGATAAACCTCCTGAAATTCAAGTTGCAGGGTTGGAAACTACTGAGGTTCAGAATACCAGCTCACAACCTACTCATGTTCTAAGACAACTAGAAGGACTGTAGAGTTTTGCTTTGTTGTTTCATGTCCTAGCAAGCACGATGTTCCAGATACTGGCAGTGGGCTCTGTCTCCTGACAACTACAGCTCTAGATGTAGTCAAAATATGTAGCTGACAGGCTAGATGCTATCAAGTAACTCGCTAAAATCTTTACCAAGGCTGAGGAAGTTATAATGGATAAAAAAACTTCGCAAGAATCTGAAAATGACAATCTCCGGGAAGAAATTATGTTACTGTAATGTGAACATTCAAAATCAGACTTTCTGAATAACTGAATAATGAACCACATGGAGAAAACAGCAAAAGAGTAATCTAATCAATGTCAGTCCACTCATCAGTCTACTCATCAGTCTACTCATCAGTCTACTCATCAGTTCACTCATCAGTCTACTCATCAGTCTACTCATCAGTCCACTCACCAGTCTACTCATCAGTCTACTCATCAGTCCACTCATCAGTCTACTCATCAGTCCACTCATCAGTCTACTCATCAGTCTACTCATCAGTCCACTCATCAGTCTACTCATCAGTCCACTCATCAGTCTACTCATTAGTCCACTCACCAGTCTACTCATCATTTTACTCATCAGTCTACTCATCAGTCTACTCATTAGTCCACTCCTCAGTCTACTCATCAGTCTACTCATCAGATCTAGTGTTAGTCTACTCATCAACGTTAGTCTATTTATCACCACTACTATCATTCCAAGAAGGGGCCGTTCCAAGAAGCAACAGAGAGAAATTAACTCCCATTCTCTCCCAGAGTAAATTTGGATTGAAAATGTTGCGAGAAAGAAACTGGGAGGAAGTTCATCTATAATTTAAAATATGTGGGACGGGTTTAAAACGTGCTGCTTGTCTTTGTCTTTAGACTACCTAAATACCGTTTTGAGGAATTATGCGTTTAGATGTGAGTCTTCTTCTTCGTTCGCTTCTACCACCAAGATCGCCTCGTTATCCTACTGAATCCCGTGGTCCTCAATAGGTCCCGTGGTCAAGGTGTGGTCCCCGAAACGACCACACGAGATCCCCGAGAGGACCACAAGAGGTTCAGAGTATCGCCGGGTTTGAGCTTGTATTCTCGGTGGGTCTCAGAAGCGGGAATGCTTGACACAGTGGTTTTCGTTGCACCAGTTTAGTCTAGAGTTGGACTTTCTCACCGGAAAACCTCGGCGTGTTTTGGATATCAGTATATCCCAGCTGGATGAAAGGTGGTTGGTCACTAGCCTAGAGTTAGACTTTCTCACCGGAAAATCTCAGCGCGATTAAGATGTGCATACGTCCACGCCAGGTGAGGGGTGGTTGCCTATCTAGACTGCCCTGGTCCAGTGTCTCTTACTTAGCATTTTGTGGTCGTGGCCACTACCCTTCCTAGTTGTGACCAGGACGGAGCTTTTGTCCAGGAGGACGAATCCTCGCCACTAATGACTTCCACCCCTGGGTTGAGCGGGTTTAGGCATATTATCCCAGTACGGGGGTGTTTAGGACGTGACCGACCTCTAGAGCGGAGGTACGGTGACGTGAGTAGCTATCAAGTTTCACCCCTGGTTTAAGCCGGTTTAAGCATATTTCACCAGCATGGGTGTAGAACAGACGTGGCCGGCCTCTAGAGCAGAGGTGCCGTGGTATGAGTAGCTCTCGACGTGAGACTACTGGACATACCGATTAAGCTTCACTGTATCCTTTCCATTATCTTTTCACATCGGCGCCGCAACGCAACCCTGATTGAATTTAATAATTTTCTTCATTGGCCAGGAGGAAGCCTAACTCCACGCGCAGCATCTGAAGAGTTTCGCCAGCAGAGTCTTAACCCCTGGGTACAGACGATTCTGGCAATTCGCGCGGTATGAGTGTATAGGGACGTGGCCGATCTCCAGAGCAAAGGTGCTGTGATTTGAGCAGTCCTGACCTCGAGACTACTGATTATTTACTTACTCCTTTTGTCACCTTTTCCACAGTGCCGAACGACAACCCATAATCGTACTTTTCTTCGCTGGCCGGGAGGAGCCCCTATCCACGCACGGCAGGTGAAGAATCTCGCCAGTAGGGGTAGATGAGCTACCAGACGTGACTTTCATCTACCCGAAGCGTCTGGTTTTCAGGCGCCAGATATTCGCCTTCGCCCCTTCTCCTGTCAGTTTAAACAGTTCTGCCACGAGAAGGTCAGGAGCTGGACTTGACTGTCAGAGGCTATTTGAGACGACGCCATTGGAGTGGAGAGCGATGTATCCTCCATCCCACCTCCGGCTATGACAGTCCCTAGAACCATAGATGTGTGTGATAAGTCAAGATTTCCAGTAGTTGTTTTGATGTGAAAGAGTTGAGGATGTTAAAATCAGTTTAGTAACCCATGATTCTGTATTTTTTAACATTCCATGATTCTGTATTGTTTAACATGCCATGATTGTAAAATGTTTATCATGCCGTGATTCTATTTTGTTTAACGTGGCATGATTTAATGTTTTACATACCAAGACTTTTGTGTGTGGATTCCATGACAGACCGTGATTAAAATTAATTCATGGCGGTTAATGTGCATTTTATTTTATAATTTATAAAACACCTAGGTAACACAGAGAATAAAAATTGGTAAATGGTGCAAGGACTTTAATTCTTTATTAAGATCGGGAAAACATTTCTTGACCAGCCTACGTAAGAGATCAGTCAACTTGACAGAGACTTTTCATGTGTTATAGTGGGAGTTCCCGAAGCTACACACAGCATGTATGAACCGGAGATTCAATATTCCGCACAAGAATATACTTGTAGGCAGACACAGACGACTAACTTTATCAGACTTATAGTTTCTTGCACTTCTTCTATATGCCTGTATGCCTATACTAAACTAATATCAAATGTTAGCGAAAGAGAGAAAGTGGAGAAATGAAAAGCAGAATATCAGACTCATGCAACGTTACATTAAAGTTAGCATTACAGATTGCTACAGTAACGCTATACATTATATGTAGGTCTTTTTTCTCGATTGAAGAGTCTTGAATATTTTTTAAATTGTACTCCTTCTACACTGTTTTTTTCTTCTTTCTACACCAACTGTCTAATCCAGTGTCAGTCTACTCATCATCTCTAGTGTCAGTCTACTTATCATCTCTAGTGTCAGTCTTCTCATCATCTCTAGTATCAATCTACTCACCCAATCCAGAATCAGTCTACTCATCATCTCTAGTGTCAGTCTACTCATCATCTCTAGTGTCAGTCTACTCATCATCTCTAGTGTCAGTCTACTCATCATCTCTAGTGTCAGTCTACTTATCATCTCTAGTGTCAGTCTTCTCATCATCTCTAGTATCAATCTACTCACCCAATCCAGAATCAGTCTACTCATCACATTCAATGCCACTCTACACATCTAACCCATTGTTAGTCTACTCATCATATTCATTGTCACTCTACACATCTAATCCGATGTCGGTCTACTCATTATCTATAGTTTAAGTCTACTCATCACTCCCATAGTCTTTTTACTTATCGTCTCGTATCGGTTTACTCATCACTACCAGTGTTATTCTTCTCATCACCTATAATGTTAGTCTACTCATAACCTCTATTTTAGTATACTCATAACTTCTATTTAATCTACTCAATCCATTTTTTAGTCTACTCATAACCTCTATTGCCAGTCTACTTATCACCTCTAGTGTCAGTCTATTCATCATTTCTAGTGTTAGTCTACTCTTCACCACAATTCATTCTTTCAATCATTTGCATGTCCCCTGCGGAACTTTGCCTCCCAAACAGCACTCCTTTAGGCCTCTCGGTTGTGAGCAAGATGGCCTGTGCTGCTGCATCCATTTGCAGATCCTCAACGATATCTTGCAGCCATCTTCGTTTTGGTTTCCTCTCTTTCTTTTTCCCATTATGTATCCTTCAAATACGGCCTTCTCTAAATTATCATGACATTTAATGTGTCCAAAATATTTAAGTTTTCTCTCTTTAATCCTCTTTACTACATCACCACAAATGTTAGTTTATTCATCATTACTAGTGCCAATCTACTCATCACCTCTAATACTAGTCTACGCATCACCTCTAGTGTCAGTCTATTCATTCCCTCTAGTGTAATCTACTCATCACCTCTATTCTGACTCTACAAATCAACCTAGTGTTAATCAACGTATCACCTCTATTGCACGTCTACTCCTTAGCTCTAGTGTTAGTCTAGTCATTATCTCAAGAGTCATTCTACTCATCATCTCGTGTCAGTGTATTAATCACTTCTTGTGTCAGTCTACTCATCACCTCTGTTGTCACTTTACTCATCACCTCCAGTGTCATTCTAATCATCACATCCATTATTATTTACTCATAACCTCCATTGATAATTTAATCATCCTCTCCTCTGTGATTCTACTCATCACCTCCACTGTCACTCTACTCATCACTGCCACTGTCAGTCCACTCACCATTTTCAGTGCCAAGCAGATAAAAGCGACAGACTCAGGTCAGACACCTGCCAGGTATGATGCTAACATCACTCACGTTACGGGGCTAAACCTTCTGTGGTTCAGGTTCATCATCATCGTCATCATCATCATCAGGTGCCGTGCGGACTGGCGTTGGCTATTGTACTTCTCCGGAGTACGTGATCCTTCATGCAGGACATCAGCTGAGCTGAGATTCAGGTTACCGTTTTGAAAACTACTGAGGTTGGGAATGGCAGCTCTGAACCTATTCATGTTCTAAGACCACCAGATGGACTGGCGACTTTAGCTCTGTTGTTTCATGTCCTAGCAAGCACGACGGTTTAGATACTGATAGTGTGCTCTGTCTCCAGACAACTACAGATCTAGATGTAGCCACACTATGTATCCAAGACAAGATGGATGATGTGAAAGATCTCGCTAAAGTTATGAAGGCTATGGAAAGTGGAATGCATAGAGGAAAATAAATCGCCGGCATAAGAATATGTCAGTCTCCTGGAAGAAAGGTGAACATTTCAAAATAAGACTTTCTGATTTAATAAAGAATGAATAACGTGGGTGTAAGAGACAACAGCAACAGAGTAGCCAAAATGTGGCTTATCACCTCCAGTGTCAGTCTACTCAACCGTGTTGGTCTATTCATCACCAGCAGTGTCATTCCAAGAAGGGGCGTTCCAAGAAGCAATAAACAGAAATT
Organism: Achatina immaculata; assembly: GCA_009760885.1. NCBI lineage: Eukaryota > Metazoa > Mollusca > Gastropoda > Stylommatophora > Achatinidae > Lissachatina > Lissachatina immaculata. The sequence continues at coordinate 47,831,735 of CM019693.1, read as the reverse complement.
AACTCCCGTAGTCCGTCAGAGTATACTGTGACTGGAAATTTTCTTAGAAAGAAAGTGGGAGGTAGAAATATGCTGCTTTTCATTGTATTGTGACTACCTATTTAGGAATTGAGCAATGACTGGCACAGGTGCGTTTGATGTCTCAAAATTTCAATTGGTGTTCTGGAGTAAAAGAGTTAACGATGTTAATTACTGTTTAACAAGACATGACTCTATATTGTTTAATTTGGTATAATTATATGTTGTTTAATATGCCATGATTCTATATTATTTAATATGCCATGATTCTATACAGTTTAACATGCCATGGTTCTATATTATTCAAGGTTCCGTGATTCTATATTTTTTAACATGTCATGATTCAATACTGTTCAATATGCCATGATTCTATATTGTTTAATTTGCAATGATTCTATGTTGTTTAATATGCAATGATGATATATTGTTTAATAATCCGTGATTCAATACTGTTTAATATGCCATGATTCTATATTGTTTAATATACCATGATTCTATGTTGTTTAATATGCCATGATTCTATAGTATTTAATAATCCATGATTCTATATAGTGTAACATGCCATGATTCTATATTGTTTAACATGTCGTGATTCAATACTGTTCAACATGCCAAGAGTGTACATTGTTTTGCATGTCATTATTCTATATACTATTCTATGCAATGATTGTATATTTTTTAATATACCCTGTTTTGTGCATGGATTCCTTGACAGACCGTGATCAAAGTTATTGCATATTAGTTAATTTAATATTTCAGTTGCATTTGTTTATATTTACAAACTACCTAGGAGATAGAGAATAGAAGCTGCGTGGATAGTGCACTTTAACTCTTTATTAAGATCGGGAAAACATTTTTTGACAAGATGACGTAAGAGATCAGTCAACCTGACAGAGTCTTCACATGTGTTATAGTGGGAGTTCCCGAAGCTACACAGAAAACGATTGAAACTGTGGTTTAATATTCCACAAAAGAATATATTTATAGGCAGACATAACAACTAACTTTATCAGAGTTAACCTAATACATTAGAGAACTCTATGAGGACAATAGAAGAGAAATAGATAAAAGATATAATAATAATGAAGAGCCCCACATATTCAAAACAGAAGTGGAAGAAGCCATCAACACATGACAAACAAAAAAGCACAAGGACCAGATAAAATCACCAAGGAAGAAGTGGAAGCATTAGGAGAGCTTCGCATAGAAATAATTACCAGATTGTTGAATGACATCTATAACAGTAACTTACCTTTTGCAATCAATTTTCATTGCCCTACCAAAGAAACAAGGTGCAGATGAATGTGAAGACCATCGATCTATTAGTCTTATGAGCCATGTTACCAAAATCCTGCTTCGCATTGTTATGAGAAGTGTCAGGAGCAAAATAAAACCAGAAATCGCTGAAGAATAAGAAGGAAAAGGCACAAGTAACGCCATATATGTAATAAGAACATTGATGGAGAGATCAAAAGAAGTAAAGATGGACCTATACTTATGCTTCATATACTACTGTAAAGCATTTGATAAAGTGAGACAGACAGAAATTATAAGAATGCTGGAAGACATCATCACAGATGGGAAAGATCTGAAACTTATCAACAACATATATTGGCAGCAATCAGCAGCAATGAGGGTCGAGAACCAAATAGGAGCAGTCCAAAAACACAATTGGGGTGAGACAAGGATGTGTTTTATATCCAGACCTCTTCGCCTTGTACAGCGAAAACAATGAGAAATACAGAAAACATCCCAGAAATAGCAGTTGATGGGTACAACTGTAACAACTTAAGATATGCAGAAGACACAGTCCTGATTGCTAAAAGTGAAGGGGAGCTACATGCTCTTCTGGACATCGTGGTTCGTGAAAGTAAAAATAAAGGTCTCAGCCTGAACAAAAAGAAGACTGAAGTGATGGTCATCTCAAAGAAAAGAATACCATAAAAACGTAGCGTTACCATCGATGGCAAAAATCTCGAACAAGTTGATAGATTCAAGTACTTAGGAACGATTATAACAACTGACGGTAATTGTCACAACGAAATAAAAAGCAGACGTGCTCAGGCCAAGTCAGCATTCCAGAAAATGAGAAACATCTTGTGCAACAGATCCATATCAGTGGAAACAAGATTCCGAGTATTTAAATGTAATATCGAGCCAATTTTGTTTTATGGATGTGAAGCATGGTCTATGAATAAGAGATTACAGCGAGAAATGGAGGCCATGGAGATGTGGTTCATAAGAAGCATGTTGAAGGTACCATGGACAGCCAAGAAAACCAATGAAGAAGTCTTAAGAGAGGTTGGAGTTAAGAAGCAAATTATAGCAAAGATCAGAGGCAGACAATCAAGATTTATAGGACATTTCCTGAGAAGAGGAAAATTGGAACACACTGTGGCAACTGGAACAATGAAGAAAGAAGAGACAGAGGAAGTCAGAGAGAGAAGTTACTGGATGGGCTGTCAGTGTGGTTAGGAAGAAAGTCACGGGTGGATCTCATAATCAGGTCTAAGGACAGGGAATTGTGGAGAGAAATGTTCGCCTACCCCATGCGGCATGGCACTTGAAATTGAACTTTATCAGACCTACAGTTTCTTGTACTTAATCTGTCTGTCTGCCTGTAGAAAACTAATATCAAATGTTAGCGAAAGAGAGAAAGTAGAGAAACGAAGAGCAGAATATCAGAGCGTTGTTACATTACACTTACAATAGCGTTGCATATTGCTTCAGTCAAGATTTACATAAATTGTAAGCCATTTTTCTCAGTTTACTAGCGTCCAATATTTTTTTTTCTTTTACTTCTGCTGTTTTTTTTAATTTGGTACACCACCTGTACTGACAGTCTACTGATGACCTTTGCTGTCAGTCTACCCATCACCTCTAGTGCCAGTTTAATTATCACCTCTAGAGTCAGTCTATGCATCTCTCTAGTGTTAGTTTACCCAATAGCTTTAATGTAAGTTTACTCACTATCTCCAGTGCCACTCTACTCTTCACCTCGAGTGTCATTCTACTTATTACCTCCATTGGCAGTTTGTATAAACGAGGAAAAAGTAGGAACAGCTTTATTACTTAACAAACATAAAGTTGTGACGTTTTGAGTTGGCCTTAATCATACAAACACAAATAGGACGAAGAATTAGAGAGAGGAGATAAAGTATAAATTCACACGAATCCTAGGTTAAAAAAATGAAAAGAGCACTTAGGTTGATACAACCGGAAACTTTTCCGAATTCCAATCAGAAATTCCGTGTCAGTGGCATTCCAGTGTCGGTACAGCCACCATTTCAAATGCCTGTCAGATAAAACCAACAGACTCTGATCAGACATTTACCAGGTCTCAGCCCTCAAACATATTACGGGGACTACATTTTCTGACCTTCAGATTACAGTTTTGGAAACTGCTGAGGTTCAGAGTGCCAGATCCGAACCTACTCATGTTCTAAGACCACTAGACGGACTGGAGACTTTTGATCTGTTGTTTCATGAAATGGAGACTTCTAGAATGACTGAAGAATAAGCCATGTGGGCGTAAGAAAAAATAGCAACAGAGTAGTCAAAATATGGCTTATTACTTCCAGTGTCAGTCTACTTACCAGCGTCAGTCCACTCATCACCTCTAGTGTTAATCTACTTACCAGCGTCAGTCCACTCATCACCTCTAGTGTTAATCTACTTACCAGCGTCAGTCCACTCATCACCTCTAGTGTTAATCTACTTACCAGCGTCAGTCCACTCATCACCTCTAGTGTCAATCTACTTACCAGCGTCAGTCTACTCATCACCTCTAGTGTCAGTCTACTTACCAGAGTCAGTCCACTCACACCACTAGTGTCAGTCTAGTTACCAGCGTCATTCCACTCATCACTTCTAGTGTCAGTCTACTTACCAACGTCACTCCACTCATCACCACTAGTGTCAGTTTAGTTACCAGCGTCAGTCCACTCATCACCACTAGTGTCAGTCTACTTACCAGCCTGAATCCACTCATCACCACTAGTGTCAGTCTACTTACCAGCCTGAATCCACTCATCACCACTAGTGTCAGTCTACTTACCAGCCTGAATCCACTCATCACCACTAGTGTCAGTCTACTTACCAGCGTCAGTCCACTCATCACCTCTAGTGTCAGTGCACTCATCACCTCTAGTGTCAGTCCACTCATCACCTCCCATGTCAGTGCACTCATCACCTCTAGTGACAGTTCACTCATCACCTCTAGTGTCAGTCCACTCATCACCTCTAGTGTCAGTCTACTTACCAGCGTCAGTCCACTCATCACCTCCAGTGTCAGTCCACTCATCACCACTAGTGTCAGTCTACTTACCAGCGTCAGTCCACTCATCACCTCTAGTGTCAGTGCACTCATCACCTCTAGTGACAGTCCACTCATCACCTCTAGTGTCAGTCCACTCATCACCTCCCGTGTCAGTCCACTCATCACCTCTAGTGTCAGTCCACTCATCACCTACCATGTCAGTCCACTCATCACCTCTAGTGTCAATCCACTCATCACCTCTAGTGTCAGTCCACTCATCACCTCTGGTGACAGTCCACTCATCACCTCTAGTGTCAGTCCACTCATCACCTCCCATGTCAGTCCACTCATCACCTCTAGTGTCAGTCCACTCATCACCTCTAGTGTCAGTCCACTCATCACCTCTTATGACAGTCCACTCATCACCTCTAGTGTCAGTCCACTCATCACCTCCCATGTCAGTCCACTCATCACCTCTAGTGTCAGTCCACTCATCACCTCTAGTGTCAGTCCACTCATCACCTCTAGTGACAGTCCACTCATCACCTCTAGTGTCAGTCCACTCATCACCTCCCATGTCAGTCCACTCATCACCTCTAGTGTCAGTCCACTCATCACCTCTAGTGTCAGTTCCCTTATCACCTCCCATGTCAGTGCACTCATTACCTCCAGTGTCAGTCCACTCATCACCTCTAGTGTCTGTTCCCTTATCACCTCCCATGTCAGTGCACTCATCACCTCTAGTGTCAGTCCACTCATCACCTCTAGTGACAGTCCACTCATCACCTCTAGTGTCAGTCCACTCATCACCTCTAGTGACAGTTCACTCATCACCTCTAGTGTCAGTCCACTCATCACCTCTAGTGTCAGTCCACTCATCACCTCTTATGACAGTCCACTCATCATCTCTAGTGTCAGTCCACTCATCACCTCCCATGTCAGTCCACTCATCACCTCTAGTGTCAGTCCACTCATCACCTCTAGTGTCAGTCCACTCATCACCTCTAGTGACAGTCCACTCATCACCTCTAGTGTCAGTCCACTCATCACCTCCCATGTCAGTCCACTCATCACCTCTAGTGTCAGTCCACTCATCACCTCTAGTGTCAGTTCCCTTATCACCTCCCATGTCAGTGCACTCATTACCTCCAGTGTCAGTCCACTCATCACCTCTAGTGTCTGTTCCCTTATCACCTCCCATGTCAGTGCACTCATCACCTCTAGTGTCAGTCCACTCATCACCTCTAGTGACAGTCCACTCATCACCTCTAGTGTCAGTCCACTCATCACCTCTAGTGACAGTTCACTCATCACCTCTAGTGTCAGTCCACTCATCACCTCCCATGTCAGTGCACTCATCACCTCTAGTGTCAGTCCACTCATCACCTCTAGTGTCAGTGCACTCATCACCTCTAGTATCAGTGCACTCATTACCTCCCATGTCAGTCCACTCATCACCTCTAGTGTCAGTGCACTCATCACCTCTAGTGTCAGTGCACTCATTACCTCCAGTGTCAGTCCAATCATCACCACTAGTGTCAGTTCCCTTATCACCTCCAGTGGCACTTTACCCATCACCTCTAGTGCCAGGCTACTCATCATCTCTCAGGTCAATCTACTTATCACTTCCACTCTCACTTTACTCATCACCTCACCGGTCATTCTTCTCATCACATCACGGGTCAGTCTACTCATCCCCTCTAGTGTCATTCTACTCATCACCTGTAGTGTCACTCTACTTATCACCTTTTGTGTCCCTCTACTAATCATCTTTATTTTTAGTTTGCCCATCACCTCCATTTCTACTCATCACCTGTCACTGTAATCTTCACCTTCACTATAAGTCTACTCATCACCTGTCACTGTAATCTTCACCTTCACTATAAGTCTACTCATCACCTGTCACTGTAATCTTCACCTTCAATATAAGTCTACTCATCACCTGTCACTGTATTCTTCACCTTCAATCTGAGTCTACTCATCACCTGTCACTGTAATCTTCACTTTCACTCTCAGTCTACTCATCACCTGTCACTGTACTCTTCACTCAACACTATTTTCACGTCGTTTCTGAGATCAAAAGTCATTGAAAATTTCCATGTAAGCCCGAATATAAAACAACGAGGGGTTTAAATCTACATGACGTTTGCAGTGTTGCGTTCCCTTGGCAGACATGCTCTGTTACAAGTTTTCATCATGGAATATGTTCTTCTTTTTCAATTTTATTGTTCCTAAATGTATGTATTGTTTGTAAGAAAAGTCTAATAGATCAGAACTTTTAGAGTTTCATCAATATAAACTTCACATATCACATAGATTATTCTATATAACCATCACATCGCCATATTTTTGCGCGTTAAGAAGTAAACAGAAGAGTTCTTCACATATCATGGACACAAATAGAACAAGTGTATTTATACTACAAGAGCTTAATATTCAAGAAGGCTGGCTAGTAAAGAGGATTAAAGAGGGGAAACTTAAATATTTTGGACACATTTAAACGTCACGATAATCTAGAGAAGACCGTATTGGAAGGGTACATAATGGGAAAAGAAAGAGAGGAAGACCAAGGCGAAGATGGTTGCAAGACATCGTTGATGATCTGCAAATGGATGCATCAGCAGCAGGCCATCTTGCTCACAACCGAGAGGCCTACAGGAGTGCTGTTTGGGAGGCAAAGCTCCGCATGGGACATGCAAATGAATGAATGAATGAATGAATAGGTAATAAATTATACTGTATATACTTAATTTTAATAGCAATATAATTTTAGATATGACAATGTTATTTTCGTAAGCATATCAAACATTTTGATTTTCATCACCATAAACAGAGTATAGCATACATTGTATTTCTCATCGACACAAAATATAATAATATAATAAGTATAATAAAGATGTTGTTTCCCTTCAACGTATGAGTAAACATAATGTATTCAATAATTTTAGAATAATAATAATAATCATAAAACTTTTGTTCTGCTGGAACTACAGAATCATTTTGTTCTTGTCAGCTGCTACCAAAAGATCAAATCATCATCTTGTGCCGTTAATTTGACAGTAATGGATCTCCCGCGTGATCTGTCTCTTATTTACAAACACATCCGAGCTAAGTTGGTTCCTGTCTCTTGTTGTCGTTGTTGTTCATGAACTAAATATAAATATGTCTCTTATTGTTGTTGTTCATGAACTAAATATAAATCTGTCGTTCTCTTGCTTGTCTGTTTCAACTTCTCCCCAGTTATGTTTATTTAATGTTTTACCCGGTCATGGCAACATATGCCTGTGAGACCTAGAAACTTAAAAATCAGATGAGAAACACATACATAACTTTGAATGTAAATGCTACAGAAGAGTTCTTCAAATATCATGGACACAAGAAAGAACAAACTTAACCATACTACTAGAACTTAATATTTAAGCAGGTTGGCCACTAAAGAAGATTAAACAGAGAAATCTTAGGTATTGTGGACATATTAAACGTCACGTGAATTTGGAAAAGACAGTCTTGGAAGGGTACATAATGAGAAAAAGAAAGAGAAGAAGACCAAGGTGAAGATGGCTGCAAGACATGGTTAATGATATATGAAATTAAGCATCAGCAGCAGGCCATCTTGCTTACATACGAGAGGGCTATAGGAGAGCTGTTAGGGAGTCAAATTTCTGCAAGGAGCATATAATTGGCTGACTGATTACGCCCCTTGATATTGCCAGTAAGTTGTAGCTCTCTTATGGTTACATTTGTTATGGATATTCTTTCCAGGTAGAGTTAATTTAGTTTATTATTGTTTTGTCTTTTCTGCTTATAGACATTTCCTCCTATTTTTTTTATATTCCTTCATTTCATTACCTTCAAATGTCTTTTCTCTTTTTTTTTAATGTCCATGCTTCTATATCAAAGAAGCCTACAATTCACAACATTAATTAATGTGCTGTATATTTGGACGCAAGTACTTTTTTTCTGTTCTGTTGAAAGTGTATTTGGCAATTCCTGTTTATCTGTTAATTTCCTTTTCCCTTTCATTATCACTTGCCTCATGTGTCCTTGGTACAAGAAATGTGGTGCAGGAAGTTATCTGATGTATATATGTCCTTGGTACAGGAAATGTGGTGCACGAAGTTATCTGATGTATATGTGTCCTTGGTACAAGAAATGTGGTGCAGGAAGTTATCTGATGTATATGTGTCCTTGGTACAAGAAATGTGGTGCAGGAAGTTATCTGATGTATATGTGTCCTTGGTACAAGAAATGTGGTGCAGGAAGTTATCTGATGTATATGTGTAGCCTGTATCAACGATATACTTGTTTGCATTGAGCTGTGGCTGTATCCTGGTGAGTAATGTTCAGCTGTCAGCTTGTTCTACTTTACTCTGTGACTGTGCTACAACCAGCGCCAGACATTTTCTCATGTTCTCGTCAGGTGTTTCAATGCACAGTTTCCTTGCTTTCCCTTTTATAACAATGGTCGTACGATGATGCCATCACAGGTTCCCTGATCACCATCTCCACGGCGATCATTCTACTTCTCATTCCTGATACCGTCCCTACCACAATCATTTTAGATATAACTTCTAACGCCACCTCTACAGCAGTTATTCTAGAAGTTTGTTCCAATGCACGTCCTAAATGCCTGACCTTATAATTATTTTCATTATTTTTAGAGATGTATCCTTCTTTAATGCTGGACTCAAGGCTAATGTAAGTTCAGTCATGTTTAAGACCTGTTTTCTAACTGAACACAGTGAACACTAAGCTGGTCCTATTTCAACATTATTTATGACTGTATGATACTTTCTTCTTCCTGCTACGTCCACAGCCTCTCAATCATTTGCTCTGTCTGGAAACTAGGCCAAGGAAAGTCCACATCTTTGATGTTTGATAATTTCACCGCAGCAAAGTAGCTTTATCAAAGATTTTAGATTCTTTCTTTCTATTTGCTGTTTTCCTTGCACTGTTCGTGATGCCACTCAGCTCCTGTAACATTGCTGTATCTCCACTTATAGGGTCTTGAACTAGTGATATTTTTAACGCTACAAGAACTTTTCCAATATTTTCCTGATTACTTTTGAGTGACCCTTTACTTCCCTCCATCTAAACAGATTTCCACGTGTAGGCTGGAGGTAATAAGCATATCTGATAATAAAGCTATGTCTCAGTGGCGCTATGTTCCAAATATCGTTCAAAGTTAACAATTTGTGCAGTTCCCCAAACTTAAGTTAACCACGGCCACATTTATCAAGTGTCAAGAAACGTGGCACTGAAAGTGGGCTTGACCATTAACTAAGATAAGACAGAGTATATGAATATAACAAGAGACCAGAAGCAGAATGATCAAGTTTATATAAATACTGGAGATATGACCATCAGGAAAACAGAAACATAAAAATATCTAGGCAAAATGTTCAACAATCACAATATAGTAAGCGAAGAAATTAAAAGTAGAGTACAGACAGGGAATAACATATATTTTACCTAACAACGCCTGTTAAAATCCAAAATCCTCTCCCAAAACAGTAAGATAACAATCTACACAACAACACACAACTATAATAAGAACAGCCGTCTTGTATGAAGCAGAATTTCGGATTACAACAAAGAAATTTGAAGAACAAATGCAAATCTTTGAAAGCATAGGGGTCACACATATGATTATAATAAGCAAGAAAATATAACATAGAAATCACATATAAGTGTACAATAAGCAACCAAATATTAACATAAGGGCAACACATATGTGTATAATAAGCATGCAAATATAACAGAGGTCACATCATGAGTAAAAAAAGCGGGCGAATATAACTTAGCGGCCACACACATGCGGATAATAAACAGGAAAATATAACATAGGGGTCACACATATGAGTATAATAAACTGAGAAATATAACATAGGGGTCACACATATGAGTATAATAAACTGAGAAATATAACATAGGGGTCACACATATGAGTATAATAAACAGGGAAATATAACATAGGGGTCACACATATGAGTATAATAAACAGGGAAATATAACATGGGGGTCACACATATGAGTATAATAAACAGGAAAATATAACATAGGGGTCACACATATGAGTATAATAAACAGGAAAATATAACATAGGGGTCACACATATGAGTATAATAAACAGGAAAATATAACATAGGGGTCACACATATGAGTATAATAAACAGGGAAATATAACATAGGGGTCACACATATGAGTATAATAAACAGGGAAATATAACATAGGGGTCACACATATGAGTATAATGAGCAGGTAAATACAACATGCAAGTCATAATTTCCAGAGCAGTGACTGGATGTGTAGAGGTGAGTAGTTCAGTACATTGTTTATTTGAGTCCCTGGGCCAAAGTTTGCAGTTGGTTGTAGTAAGCAGAGTTCTGAAGCATATCATATGACTTTCAGTACCAAACATCTCTTGAGTGAAATGTTTCTATATTCAGCACAGACTATTTTTACATGAATATATGCAAGTCATTAAACGTCATGATAATTTAGAGAAGACCGTATTGGAAGGATACATAATGGGAAAAAGAAAGAGAGGAAGACCAAAACGAAGATGGCTGCAAGACATCGTTGACGATCTGAAAATGGATGCAGCAGCGGCAGGCCATCTTGCTCACAACCGAGAGGCCTACAGGAGTGCTGTTTGGGAGGCAAAGTTCCGCAAGGGACATGTAAATGAATGAATGAATGAACATGCAAATATTTGATTTATGTTTAAGAACGTCTTTCAACAACAACGTAAAACTGTTGTTAGAAGGGAATTATGACAATTTTCAACAGTGAACGATTAAAAAATATATTTTAGTTCTTATCCATTTTTGTTTCATTCTGTGATGTTTCTTTTTTGACGAGAAGGGTAAGTTTTGAATATCTGTCTCCAGCCTTAGTGTAAATTATCTCCAGCCTTAGTGTAAAGTGTCTCCAGCCTTAGTGTAAATTATCTCCAGCCTTAGTGTAAAGTGTCTACAGACTTAGTGTAAAGTGTCTCCAGCCTTAGTGTAAAATGTCTTTGTGTAAAGTGTCTCCAGACTTAGTGTAAAGTGTCTCCAGACTTAGTGTAAAATGTCTCCCCCAAAGACGTCGCAATTTAAAAATAAATCTACTCATTACATTTTTCGTGCTCCATCTATAAATATTTATGAGTACTATTAATTGTAGTATTTTATGCGTGATATGAAATACAACTCTCATATATAGTTACATGAACCAGGTTCCAGATAAGTGAACAAAAAATGTTTTAAATCTAATACACAAAGAACTCATAAAATAAGACACAGAAACGTGTCAAGTACAAAATAAAGTGTACAAGTTGAAGGATTTAATTGTATACACGAGAAAAGAAATGTTGTACACAAGCCCTCAAATGTTTCTCTTCAAGGTTTAAAATTTAAACTCCGGTTTCACTGCATTCGAGACAACCCATAAAGGCTCCACCGCACGTCGCAGCATCAATTCAAGAGTATGTTTGCTGATAGTTCCTGTCAAATGTTGGTTGTTTACGACGTGTTTTCTTCCACACATTTCGGGTTTCCTGCCAGCACCTTTAATTTGTCCTAGCTCCAGCAGCCTCTTCAAATCTACATTGTTCTTCCATTTCCGCTCTTCACTTTCCCGCAAGCTTTCCAGTACAGCCTTTGCAAGGTCCTCCTTTTCTGTTGTCGGTCTGCTATTTATTTTAGCCTGTCCAGTAAGTCTATCTGCCTCACCAATGGGATGTACTCCTGAAAGCCCTGGACTGTAACACCAAGTTAAGTTTGTCACAGTTGACTGACGTAACAGATGAACCCATTCTTCTCGAAACAATTTCTTCTCAGTTTTATGAAGCATACTCTGTTAATCCGTCACAATGACACCATTAACCACATCATGAGCAAGTAACCATTCCATTGCCGCTGACACAGTTTCAATTCCCTCTCGCAAGTTTGATGCGGTGACTTCAAAAGCTCCTGTCTTATGTCAAGACTCTTCCATTTCAGCAGACAACAAAACCTTAACCACTTCTGCTTCTCAGAAGCACTGAGCCATTTGTGTCCGTGTCTGAAGGCCCACATTGATACTGAAAGACCCACAGTGATAAACAGAAAAATATAACATAGGGGTCACACATATGAGTATAATAAACAGGAAAATATAACATAGCGGTCACACATATGAGTATAATAAACAGGAAAATATAACATGGGGGTCACACATATGAGTATAATAAACAGGAAAATATAACATAGGGGTCACACATATGAGTATAATAAACAGGAAAATATAACATGGGGGTCACACATATGAGTATAATAAACAGGAAAATATAACATGGGGGTCACACATATGAGTATAATAAACAGGGAAATATAACATAGGGGTCACACATATGAGTATAATAAACAGGAAAATATAACATGGGGGTCACACATATGAGTATAATAAACAGGAAAATATAACATAGGGGTCACACATATGAGTATAATAAACAGGAAAATATAACATGGGGGTCACACATATGAGTATAATAAACAGGAAAATATAACATGAGGGTCACACATATGAGTATAATAAACAGGAAAATATAACATAGGGGTCACACATATGAGTATAATAAACAGGGAAATATTACATGGGGTCACACATATGAGTATAATGAGCAGGTAAATACAACATGCAAGTCATAATTTCCAGAGCAGTGACTGGATGTGTAGAGGTGAGTAGTTCAGTACATTGTTTATTTGAGTCCCTGGGCCAAAGTTTGCAGTTGGTTGTAGTAAGCAGAATTCTGAAACATATCATATGACTTTCAGTACCAAACATCTCTTGAGTGAAATGTTTCTATATTCAGCACAGACTATTTTTACATGAATATATGCAAGTCATTAAACGTCATGATAATTTAGAGAAGACCGTATTGGAAGGATACATAATGGGAAAAAGAAAGAGAGGAAGACCAAAACGAAGATGGCTGCAAGACATCGTTGACGATCTGAAAATGGATGCAGCAGCGGCAGGCCATCTTGCTCACAATCGAGAGGCCTACAGGAGTGCTGTTTGGGAGGCAAAGTTCCGCAAGGGACATGTAAATGAATGAATGAATGAACATGCAAATATTTGATTTATGTTTAAGAACGTCTTTCAACAACAACGTAAAACTGTTGTTAGAAGGGAATTATGACAATTTTCAACAGTGAACGATTAAAAAATATATTTTAGTTCTTATCCATTTTTGTTTCATTCTGTGATGTTTCTTTTTTGACGAGAAGGGTAAGTTTTGAATATCTGTCTCCAGCCTTAGTGTAAATTATCTCCAGCCTTAGTGTAAAGTGTCTCCAGCCTTAGTGTAAATTATCTCCAGCCTTAGTGTAAAGTGTCTACAGACTTAGTGTAAAGTGTCTCCAGCCTTAGTGTAAAATGTCTTTGTGTAAAGTGTCTCCAGACTTAGTGTAAAGTGTCTCCAGACTTAGTGTAAAATGTCTCCCCCAAAGACGTCGCAATTTAAAAATAAATCTACTCATTACATTTTTCGTGCTCCATCTATAAATATTTATGAGTACTATTAATTGTAGTATTTTATGCGTGATATGAAATACAACTCTCATATATAGTTACATGAACCAGGTTCCAGATAAGTGAACAAAAAATGTTTTAAATCTAATACACAAAGAACTCATAAAATAAGACACAGAAACGTGTCAAGTACAAAATAAAGTGTACAAGTTGAAGGATTTAATTGTATACACGAGAAAAGAAATGTTGTACACAAGCCCTCAAATGTTTCTCTTCAAGGTTTAAAATTTAAACTCCGGTTTCACTGCATTCGAGACAACCACATAAAGGCTCCACCGCACGTCGCAGCATCAATTCAAGAGTATGTTTGCTGATAGTTCCTGTCAAATGTTGGTTGTTTACGACGTGTTTTCTTCCACACATTTCGGGTTTCCTGCCAGCACCTTTAATTTGTCCTAGCTCCAGCAGCCTCTTCAAATCTACATTGTTCTTCCATTTCCGCTCTTCACTTTCCCGCAAGCTTTCCAGTACAGCCTTTGCAAGGTCCTCCTTTTCTGTTGTCGGTCTGCTATTTATTTTAGCCTGTCCAGTAAGTCTATCTGCCTCACCAATGGGATGTACTCCTGAAAGCCCTGGACTGTAACACCAAGTTAAGTTTGTCACAGTTGACTGACGTAACAGATGAACCCATTCTTCTCGAAACAATTTCTTCTCAGTTTTATGAAGCATACTCTGTTAATCCGTCACAATGACACCATTAACCACATCATGAGCAAGTAACCATTCCATTGCCGCTGACACAGTTTCAATTCCCTCTCGCAAGTTTGATGCGGTGACTTCAAAAGCTCCTGTCTTATGTCAAGACTCTTCCATTTCAGCAGACAACAAAACCTTAACCACTTCTGCTTCTCAGAAGCACTGAGCCATTTGTGTCCGTGTCTGAAGGCCCACATTGATACTGAAAGACCCACAGTGATGCTAGAAGACCCACAGTTATGCTGGAAGGCCACCAGTGATGTTGGATGAGATCTTGAATCAAGAATTCAGCTTCTTTCTGTGCCCAGTCTCGACATTCTCGTCCCTTTTGTATAATAACCTTTGTTAGCCAGGTCGGTCCTGTACCCGTAACCAGTCATCAACTTTAGGCACCTCATCAAGGTAACCAGTCATCAACTTTAGGCACCTCATCAAGGTAACTAGTCATCAACTTTAGGCACCTCATCAAGGTAACCAGTCATCAACTTTAGGCACCTCATCAAGGTAACCAGTCATCAACTTTAGGCACCTCATCAAGGTAACCAGTCATCAACTTTAGGCACCTCATCAAGGTAACCAGTCATCAACTTTAGGCACCTCATCAAGGTAACCAGTCATCAACTTTAGGCACCTCATCAAGGTAACCAGTCATCAACTTTAGGCACCTCATCAAGGTAACCAGTCATCAACTTTAGGCACCTCATCAAGGTAACCAGTCATCAACTTTAGGCACCTCATCAAGGTAACCAGTCATCAACTTTAGGCACCTCATCAAGGTAACCAGTCATCACCTTTAGGCACCTAAACAGGATTGCAAACTGACTTTATTACATCCTCGGTCTCAACCATCCAGGATCTGCATTGTTTGATGCGTCTTCCCTTTATCAACCCCAGCTGCTTAAGGACAGTATGATCCTACATGCTACCAACCCTGATGTATTGTCTTAACCTGGGCATACTTGTGTTTGAAAAGAAATAAGAAGAAACATAAGAACGGCCATAATACATACAGATTGTTGTGAAAGAACAGAAGAACACCAGAAGTGGGAAAGAGATAGTGAACTGTTTAAAGAAATGAGAAGACATTGATGAGAAATGTCACACCTAAGCTAAATATAATTTGTGACATGATGGGGAAAACCTTGACAAAGACAGAAAAAATTGTAGAAAGATGGAAGGAATATTGCAGAGGAATGAATGAAACAACTGACTGTGAAAGCAGAAATCAACAGTGTGAATTATTATTGGAGGAGAAAAAATCCGAACCGACAATTGAAGACGTTTTATGGGCAATAAATAATCTGAAAAATGGTAAATCACCAGGATGTGATGAGATAACAGCTGAATTTATTAAAGCAGGAGGAAAGGAATGTGCAACAATCTATCATGCACTATGTAAAAAGATATGGCATTCAGGTATTTGGCCAAAAGAATGGAAAAGAAATGTATTCATACCACGGCCAAAAAAGAGAAACTTGAAATTACGCACAAATTACAGAAATGTTGCCCTGATTAGTCATGCCAATACAATTCTGTTAAAATCATAATGGGGAGACTTCGTAAGACAATAAAAGTCAATATGGTCCAAGTTGGTTTTACACAAGGAAGAGGATCAATATATCATATTTCATTATAAGATTAATAGTAGAGAAATGCAGAGAATTTAATCTAAATCTGTATTTATCTTCTATAGACTATTCAAAAGCATTTAATTGTGTACAACACTAGAAACTTAGGGAAATAATGAAAGAAATGGGATTTCCAACACATTTGATACAATTAATATCACTGTTGTATATAGACCAACAGGCAGCAGTAAGAATAAATGGTGGAACAACAACTTGGTTTGACATAAAACAAGGGGTCCTTCAAGGTTTAAAATTTAAACTCCGGTTTCACTGCATTCGAGACAACCCATAAAGGCTGCACCGCACGTCGCAGCATCCATCTAAAAGTATGTTTGCTGATAGTTCCTGTCAAATGTTGGTTGTTTACGACGTGTTTTCTGCCACACAGTTCGGGTTTCCTGGCAGCATCTTTAATTTGTCCTAGCTCCAGCAGCCTCTTCAAATCTACATTGTTCTTCCATTCCCGCTCTTCATTTTCCCGCAAGCTTTCCAATACAACCTTTGCAAGGTCCTCCTTTTTCGTTGTCGGTCTGCTATTTATTTTAGCCTGTCCAGTAAGTCTGTCTGCCTCACCAATGCGATGTACTCCTGTACGCCCTGGACTGTAACACCAAGTTAAGTTTGTCACAGTTGACTGACACAACAGATGAACCCATTCTTCTCGAAACAATTTCTTCTCAGTTTTATGAAGCATACTCTGTTAATCCGTCACAATGACACCATTAACCACAGCATGAGCAAGTAACCATTCCATTGCCGCTGACACAGATTCAATTCCCACTCGCAAGTTTGATGCGGTGACTTCAAAAGCTCCTGTCTTATGTCACGACTCTTCCATTTCAGCAGACAACAAAACCTTAACCACTTCTGCTTCTCCGAGGCACTGAGCCATTTGTGTCCGTGTCTGAAGGCCCACAGTGATACTGAAAGACCCACAATTATGCTAGAAGACCCACAGTTATGCTGGAAGGCCACCAGTGATGTTGGATGAGATCTTGAATCAAGAATTCAACTGCTTTCTGTGCCCGGTCTCGACATTCTCGTCCCATTTGTATAATAACCTTTGTTAGCCAGGTCGGTCCTGTACCCGTAACCAGTCATCAACTTTAGGCACCTCATCAAGGTAACCAGTCATCAACTTTAGGCACCTCATCAAGGTAACTAGTCATCAACTTTAGGCACCTCATCAAGGTAACCAGTCATCAACTTTAGGCACCTCATCAAGGTAACCAGTCATCAACTTTAGGCACCTCATCAAGGTAACCAGTCATCACCTTTAGGCACCTAAACAGGATTGCAAACTGACTTTATTACATCCTCGGTCTCAACCATCCAGGATCTGCATTGTTTGATGCGTCTTCCCTTTATCAACCCCAGCTGCTTAAGGACAGTATGATCCTACATGCTACCAACCCTGATGTATTGTCTTAACCTGGGCATACTTGTGTTAGAAAAGAAATAAGAAGAAACATAAGAACGGCCATAATACATACAGATTGTTGTGAAAGAACAGAAGAACATCAGAAGTGGAAAGAGATAGTGAACTGTTTAAAGAAATGAGAAGACATTGATGAGAAATGTCACACCTAAGCTAAATATAATTTGTGACATGATGGGTGAAAACCTTGACAAAGACAGAAAAAATTGTAGAAAGATGGAAGGAATATTGCAGAGGAATGAATGAAACAACTGACTGTGAAAGCAGAAATCAACAGTGTGAATTATTATTGGAGGAGAAAAAATCCGAACCGACAATTGAAGACGTTTTATGGGCAATAAATAATCTGAAAAATGGTAAATCACCAGGATGTGATGAGATAACAGCTGAATTTATTAAAGCAGGAGGAAAGGAATGTGCAACAATCTATCATGCACTATGTAAAAAGATATGGCATTCAGGTATTTGGCCAAAAGAATGGAAAAGAAATGTATTCATACCACGGCCAAAAAAGACAAACTTGAAATTACGCACAAATTACAGAAATGTTCCCGGATTAGTCATGCCAATACAATTCTGTTAAAATCATAATGGGGAGACTTCGTAAGACAATAAAAGTCAATATGGTCCAAGTTGGTTTTAGACAAGGAAGAGGATCAAGATATCATATTTCATTATAAGATTAATAGTAGAGAAATGCAGAGAATTTAATCTAAATCTGTATTTATCTTCTATAGACTATTCAAAAGCATTTGATTGTGTACAACACCAGAAACTTAGGGAAATAATGAAAGAAATGGGATTTCCAACACATTTGATACAATTAATATCACTGCTGTATATAGACCAACAGGCAGCAGTAAGAATAAATGGTGAAACAACAACTTGGTTTGACATAAAACAAGGGGTCCGTCAGGGATGCATTTTGTGGCCTTGCTTATTTAACTTGTATACTGAATATATAATGAGGAATGTTAGAGAAGATGAAGACAAAGAACATTACAATGCCATAACAATTGGAGGTTATGAAATACCAGAGATTAGATATGCTGATGACACAGTATTACAGTCCACAACAAAAAAAAAAGGAATGGAAAAACTAATTATGTCATTCTGTAAGAACAGCGAAGAGCAAAACATCTATCTTAACGCGAAGAAAACTAAATTGATGACAACTGACAAAACAAACAAGGCGGTTGAAGTATGTATCAATGAGGAAAAATTGGAAGAAGTGGAGAGTTTTGAATATCATGGATCACTGCTACTTAATAATGGAGATACAATGAAGGAATTTAAAAGAAGTACATCTATCGGTCTTCCGAAAGAAAAACAACTAAAGAAACTGTGGAGAGGAACAGACAAAACTACAAAAATAAGATTTTTAAGGGCATGCATCTTTCCCATCGCAACATATGCCTGCGAGACGTGGACACTTAACAAAAGATCTGAGAAACTCATAAATGCCTTTGAATGTAAATGCTACAGAAGAGTCTTTCAAATACCATGGACACAAAAAATAATATATATATATATATATATATATATATTATATATATATATATTCATACTACAAAAACTTAATATTGAAGAAGGTTGGCTAATAAAGAGGAATAAACAGAGAAAACTTAAATATTTTGAACATATTAAACGTCATGATAGTCTAGAGAAGAGCGTCATTGAAGGGTACATAATAGGAAAAAGAAAGAGAGGAAGACAAAGGCTAAGATTCATCGTTGATGATCTGCAAATGGATGCACTAGCAACAAGGCATCTTGCTTACAACGAGAGGCCTACAGGAGTGCTGATAGTGAAGCAAAGTTCCGCAAGGGACATGCAAATGAATGACTTGTGTTTTGAACTCACACTCAGCTTATCAAGCAGAAAGCTCGTAGCTGCCACCAGAGTATCCCTGGCTCGTTTTGTACACGTTCTAGTCTGTTCAACTGTGCATTAGACAGGCTGAGTAGGGCAAGACTATATACTCCAGTGGTGAGAACGCCAGCGCATGTATCACCAAGAATAGGGTGCTTTGTGGAAAGCCCGTTAAGGCCATTAACCTCCTCACTCCAAGGGCTTTCCTGGCTTTTTGTAGTGCATTGTCCACATGGTGTGCAAAGGACAATGAATGATCAAATATGTTCTCTAGATACCTCATATATTGTGTTCTCTTAATATCTTGACCTTGATACTTCACTACTGGAACTTCAGATCCTACAATTATGCTATTTAATGAGCACCACAGGATGCTGGATTTTTTAATGTTTATCACCACGTAGTTATCCTCACACCAGCTTGTTATCTGATCAGTCCTGCTCTGTGCCCTTTAGGCTAATTCCTCTCTACCCCTCCCATGCTCACATGTTAACATATATCATCAGCCTAGGTCAGCGGTGGCCCCACACCGTTCCCAAATGACAGAGCAATGCCAGGAAAATATCAACTAAGTTCTTTTGAGACAATCTACTGATAACTTATTGGTCTTTAAAACTAGGTATTTAAACGAAAACTGATTGTGGTAAAGCTAACCTTTTCTTATCATATCTCAGAGATAAATCCGTTTTGACCTTCAAATTATGTTCTATTTAACAAGATATTCAGTTTTTAAAAATTGTATTGCATTTTATATATAGAAATAAATAATTGTTTCAGGTTAATTATTATTTGAAATAAAAAGTAGAGAAAATCTGAGAATAAGGACAGGAACTAGGTCTACATAATATTTTCATTGATTTGAAAGAAAGCAGGTTACAGCATACACAGAAACAGTCTCTGGAGAAATATGCAGGAATTTGTCATAGTAAAACTAATAAACCTGACCAGATTATGTGTGAACTATGCACGTCTCAAAATTGTGTTCTCTTACTTTACTGTACGAAAGTCTCATTGTTTCCTATTTATATATAACAAAAATGTTCCTAAAACTAACTTCATGTAATACCTCACTGTTTCCTATTTATATATAACAAAAATGTTCCTAACACTAACTTCATGTAATAAGTATTCGTTCGTTTGTTGTTGTTCTTGTTCAAGCATGCACCAGACAAGACAGGAGACCGTGTGTATGTTTATCTAAACTTGATACCTGCTAGAGAGATTGGATATAAGATATGGAATTTATGTGTCATGACTTCTGTCTTTTCGGATGTCATGATTCCTCGTGTCGACTGAACAGTTACTAATGATTTCGCTTTCAAACACCATTTTTTTTTTAGGTGCGAGTTAGCTCAGTTCGTTAGTACGCTTTTCTCTCGTGGCTAGACGGCTGCTCGAGCTACCAGAGTCCCTGGTTCGAATCCCAGATAATTCTCATATGATTTTTCTTTCTCTCACGTCTCACTAAAGTGCTTTGTCTACGAATTTTCGAGGTCTAATCCTACAAAACTGTCTTCTCTTACATTCTTACATTACCGTACCAAAGCCTCGTTGTTTCCTATTAATAAAAAAAATAATAAAATTGCCACAGTATGGTAATATATGAAAGGAAATAATCTGGCCAGTTATTTACAACAACACTAGCTGAGTACCCGACGTTGTCCGGGTAATTAGTTTTCCCAATCACGAAAGTTCTATTCATTTCCACAACCTTCTAGATGGTTCTACAAAGTTCTATTTATTTCCACAATCTTCTAGAAGGTTCTAAAGAGTCTAGACTGTTCTA
>CM019693.1:47797347-47810377 GCA_009760885.1 Achatina immaculata | reverse complement strand
GCTGTGATAGTAATCTGATGATGTATAGTTTAATGTTTCCTGTCTGTGATGGGAATGTGATGATGTACAGTTTGATGTTGTCTGTGTGTGATGGGAATGTGATAATGTACAGTTTGTTGTTGTCTGTGTGTGGTGGGAATGTGATGATGTACAATTTTATGTTGTCTGGCTGTGATGCGAAGGTGATGATGTACAGTTTGATGTTGTCTGGCGTGATGGGAAGGTAATGATGTACAGTTTGATGTTGTCTTGGTGTGATGTGAAGGTGATGCTGTACAGGTTCATTTTGTCTGTGTGTAATGAGATGTTGACGATGTACAGTTTGATGATGTCTGGCGATGATGGGAAGGTGATGCCGTACTGTTTGATGTTGGCTGTGTCTGATGGGAATGTGATGATGTACAATTTGATGTTGTCTGGCTGTGATGCGAAGGTGATGATGTACAGTTTGGTGTTGTTTCGCGTGATGGGAAGGTAATGATGTACAGTATGGTGTTGTCTGTGTGTGATGGTAATATGATGATGTACAGTTTGATGTTGTCTGTGTGTGATGGGAAGGTGATTCCGCACAGTTTTATCTTGTCTGTCTGTGATGAGAATTTGATGATGTACATTTTGATGTTGTATGCCTGTGATAGGAAGGTGATGCCGTACAATTTGATGTTGTCTATGTGTGTGATGGGAATGTGATGATGTACAGTTTGATGTTGTCTGTGTGTGATGGGAATGTGATAATGTACAGTTTGATGTTGTCTGTGTGTAATGGGAAAGTGATAATGTACAGTTTGATGTTGTCTGGCTGTGATGGGAATGTGATGCCGTACATTTTGATGCTGTCTGTGTGAGTTATTGGAATGTGATGATGTACATTTTGTTGTTGTCTGTGTGTGATGGTAATGTGATTATGTACAGTTTGATGTTGTCTGTGTGTGTGATGGGAATGTGATGATGTACAGTTTGATATTGTCTGTGTGTGATGGGAATGTGATGATGTACAGTTTGATGTTGTCTGGCTTTGATGGGATTGTGATGATGTACAGTTTGATGTTGCCTGTGTGTGATGGGAAGGTGTCGATTTACAGTTTGATGTTGTCTGTGTGTGATGGGAATGTGATGATGTACAGTTTGATGTTGTCTGTGCCTGTGATGGGAATGTGATGATGTACAGTTTGATGTTGTCTGGGTGTGGGAGAGGAAAAGGGAAATCTTTTTTGTCCATGATGACTGATTTCTGTATGCTGAGTTTGCTCTACTACCCTGACCCATCTCTGTGAAGGTGTCTAAGATGTGGGTTATTGATTTCTGTTGGTGGGAAGATGATCATGTCGTCCGCGTAGGCGAGCAACTTTCACTCTCCCTTGCCAGATACTAAAGTTCCCTTGGATTGTTGTGTCTTGTCTGATCTTCTCAAGAAGTAGTTCTAGAGTGAGTATGTACAGTAAAGGAGAGAGGGGACAGCCCTGTCTCATTGATTAGTTAGCGTGAAAGTCTCTGTAACCGTGTGGTTTACTAAGACTTTGCTCTCAGGTTTGGAGTAGACAATGCGAGTCCATTCTCTAAAGTAGTTCCCTATGTTACAGTGAAGTAATATCTTGTGTAAGTATTGGTGTGACACTCTATCGAAGGCTTTCTTCTGATCTAAGGAAAGAATTGACGACTGTCCGTCCCTCTGGTGTGTGTAGTGTTTGATGTCTCGTATGAAGAATGTGTGTGATGGGAATGTGATGATGTACAGTTTGATGTTGTCTGTGTGTGATGGGAATGTGATAATGTACAGTTTGATGTTGTCTGTGTGTAATGGGAAAGTGATAATGTACAGTTTGATGTTGTCTGGCTGTGATGGGAATGTGATGCCGTACATTTTGATGCTGTCTGTGTGAGTTATTGGAATGTGATGATGTACATTTTGTTGTTGTCTGTGTGTGATGGTAATGTGATTATGTACAGTTTGATGTTGTCTGTGTGTGTGATGGGAATGTGATGATGTACAGTTTGATATTGTCTGTGTGTGATGGGAATGTGATGATGTACAGTTTGATGTTGTCTGGCTTTGATGGGATTGTGATGATGTACAGTTTGATGTTGTCTGTGTGTGATGGGAAGGTGATGATTTACAGTTTGATGTTGTCTGTGTGTGATGGGAATGTGATGATGTACAGTTTGATGTTGTCTGTGTGTGATGGGAATGTGATGATGTACAGTTTGATGTTGTCTGGGTGTGGGAGAGGAAAAGGGAAATCTTTTTTGTCCATGATGACTGATTTCTGTATGCTGAGTTTGCTCTACTACCCTGACCCATCTCTGTGAAGGTGTCTAAGATGTGGGTTATTGATTTCTGTTGGTGGGAAGATGATCATGTCGTCCGCGTAGGCGAGCAACTTTCACTCTCCCTTGCCAGATACTAAAGTTCCCTTGGATTGTTGTGTCTTGTCTGATCTTCTCAAGAAGTAGTTCTAGAGTGAGTATGTACAGTAAAGGAGAGAGGGGACAGCCCTGTCTCATTGATTAGTTAGCGTGAAAGTCTCTGTAACCGTGTGGTTTACTAAGACTTTGCTCTCAGGTTTGGAGTAGACAATGCGAGTCCATTCTCTAAAGTAGTTCCCTATGTTACAGTGAAGTAATATCTTGTGTAAGTATTGGTGTGACACTCTATCGAAGGCTTTCTTCTGATCTAAGGAAAGAATTGACGACTGTCCGTCCCTCTGGTGTGTGTAGTGTTTGATGTCTCGTATGAAGAATGTGTGTGTTGGTGTATGTTTCTGTTTTCTACACTACATTGCTGGTCTTCGTGTATGAGTTTGTGCATAACTGGTTTGAGCTTGTTTGTGACCGCTTTTGAAAGTATCTTGTAGTCTACGTTTAGCAGAGACATGGGTCTGTAGTTCAGTTGTGTCTTGTCTGCGTTGTCTTTGGGTATGAGAGTGACGTATAATAGGTTTAGACTGAGTGAAAGTTGTTTGTATTGAAAAGGCTCAGTGAAGTCTTTTAAGAGAAGAAGACCTAAGAGTGGAAAGAAGTGTTTGTAGTCCCTGTCTTCTCTGTTCTACTGTTCTTCTGTTCTTGTCCTCCTTGTCTCTAAAACTGAATGTCTGGCTTATACGTCGTAAGTCAGTTGTCTAATATCTCTAAATCTTTCTAATTGATCATACCTACTGACTGAGCCCTGATTGGATTTCGGAATGAGTCAGTCCACTCCTTTTTTTCTCAAGACTGTGTGCAAATTGCGTCCTAAAGTTAGGAAACATGAGTCACCGGTCAGTTGCGTCAAATACATCTCTCTAATTCTTATTGTTATCTATTTCCACTATCTCTTTCATTTCGTCTGTTTCAGGGATTAGTCTGTTCCCTATTCTTATTGTGTCCTTGCTTCTCATTGTGTCTGTCTCCACTGTACTATTGTTATCTGAGCAAATCCTCTTTCCCCGATTGTCAGTGTCTAGTATTTCTAAGTATCTCTTCTTCTGATTACTCTTCTCAGCATCCTGTAGTAATATTATATCGTGGGACTGTATTTCTCCGATCGGTTATCACATCTTCGATCGTTTCTGATCTATTTCCTACGTGTCAGTAGTAATAATAACTTATAACAGAAATGCTAGTAGTAATGATAACATTAATAATAATAATAATACTATAATCATTACTTACAAGGCCATGCTACACTTGTTCTTTACATTTCCTACCTAACGTTTTACTTATTTTCACTTATATAATTATATTATATACTTATTTTTACTTCATAACTAAAATATGTTCATAATTATAATTCCATGTTACATAGCACTATGTTATACATTCCTGGCCCTTCAGATCCTTAAATTAGACGCCTACCTAAAGTCTTTACCCTTTTTTTAGTTCCACATTCCTTATCTCGGATCTCTTCCTTAAATCTAGTGCTTTATAACCCACTTCTCGTCCAGCTCCATTGCCTCTAAATTTCTCTACGTGATAGGTATTCCAGCACAAATCCATGGCAGTCATGACTGGTAATCTTCTCGTGTCCACTTCAAGACCATAGGTCTGTCCTAATATAGGAATATTTTGGTGCTGACAGAGTGCCCGCCTATAAAGTCACTTCTTTCCTCTTAACGTTCTACACGCTCCCGAGATGGTTCCATTTAACAAAATAGTTGGCAAACGCGTTCGCTGCTACAAGTTTTTCTATCTACATCTCCCTTTTTTTCAGTGTTAACTGCTACCAGTTTTTCTCCCTACATCTCCCTTTCCTTCTGTGGTCGTGATAATAATTTTTATCTCTGCATCTCTCTTTCTTTCAGTGTTCACTGCTACCAGTTTTTTTTTTTCAATACTTCTTCCTTTCTTTCAGTGTTCGCTGCTACCAGTTTTTCTCTCTACGTCTCCCTTTCTTTTAGTCTTCACCAGTTTTTCTCTCTACGTCACCATTTCTTTTAGTGTTCGGTGCTACCAGTTTTTCTCTCTACGTCTCCCTTTCTTTTAGTGTTCACCAGTTTTTCACTCTACGTCTCCCTTTCTTTTAGTGTTCACCAGTTTTTCTCTCTTCATCTTCCTTTTTTCAGTGTTCACTGTAACCAGTTTCCCTCTACGTTTCAATTTCTTTCAGTGTTCGCTGCTACCAGATGTTTTTCTACATCTCCCTTTCTTTCACTGCTCGTTGGTACCAGTTTTTCTCTCTACATCTCCCTTTCTTTCAGTGTTCGCTGCTACAAGTTTTTCTATCTACATCTCCCTTTTTTCAGTGTTCGTTGCTATCAGTTTTTCTCCCTACATCTCCCTTTCCTTCTGTGGTCTTGATAATAATTTTTATCTCTACATCTCCCTTTCTTTCACTGTTCACTGCTACCAGTTTTTTTCAATACTTCTTCCCTTCTTTCAGTGTTCGCTGCTACCAGTTTTTCTCTCTGCGTCTCCCTTTCTTTCAGTGTTCGCTGCTACCAGTTTTTTTCTCTACTTCTCCCTTTCTTTCAGTGTTCGCTGCTACTAATTTTTCTTTCTACGTCTCCCTTTCTTTCAGTGTTCACAGATACTTTTTTTTCTCTACTTCTCCCTTTCTTTCAGTGTTTACTGCTACCAGCTTTTTTCTCTACTTCTCCCTTTATTTCAGTGTTCACTGCTACCAATATTTCTCTCTACCTCTCCCTTTCTTTCAGTGTTCATATCTACAAGTTCTTTTTCTCTACGTCTCCATTTTTTTTAAGTGTTCGCTGCTGCCAGTTTTTCTCTCTACGTCTCCCTTTTTTTCAGTGTTCCCTGCTACCAGTTTTTTTCACTACTTCTCCTTTCTTTCAGTATTCGCTGCTACCAGTTTTTTTCACTACTTCTCCCTTTCTTTCAGCTTTTTCTGTTTTTGTACTTCCCCTGCCTACCTGCTTCGAGACTTCGGTTTGAAGGACCGCACCCATTTCACGCTCATGAAAGATTGTGCAGTTAATTATTTTACGTTCTGAATACATCTCTATGTGGGATATAGCGTTATATTCTAGGTCACTGTTGTATCGTGTATGCTAAATGAAGGAGACTTGTACCTATGAAATATTCATTCCTCGTAAACAAAGTCATAAATAAGTGAAAAGGAACAACTCTATAGATCGTTTTACTTTAAAAGTGAAGTAAGAATACACGTGGGAAACTGAAAGTATACTGGCCAATTACACGTTATACAAGTGGTCACTGTTCCATATACTGGAACCTCGAGCTGTATAAAGTAAAGAAAGTTGTGTCAGGAAATTTTTCTTTGCTAAGTGCAGTAACTTTATAATATATGTGTTACTGTGTTTTTCTTCTATATTTACTCACTTTTATTCTCACATTACAAGTGCATTACAAAAAATAATCCACTGT
This sequence comes from Achatina immaculata, assembly GCA_009760885.1. Classification (NCBI taxonomy): domain Eukaryota; kingdom Metazoa; phylum Mollusca; class Gastropoda; order Stylommatophora; family Achatinidae; genus Lissachatina; species Lissachatina immaculata. The sequence goes on along the minus strand of CM019693.1, from coordinate 47,804,557 downwards.
TTGTTAGTCATTCATTCATTCATTTATTCGCATGTCCCTTGAGGCCTCTCGGTTGTGAGCAAGATGGCCTGCTGCTGATGCATCCATTTGCAGATCCCCAACGATGTCTTGCAGCCATATTCGCCTTTGTCTTCCCCTCTTTCTTTTTCCCATTATGTACCCTTCCAAGACAGTATTGTCTTGTTTATCATGACGTTTAATGTGTCCAAAATATTTAAGTTTTCTTTCTTTAATCTTCTTTACTAGCCAGCCTTCTTTAATATTAAGTTCTTGTAGTATGGATGTATTTGTTCTTTTTTGTGTCAATGATATTTGAAGAACTCTTATGTAGCACTTACATTCAAAGGCATGTATGTGTTTCTCAGCTGTTTTATTACATGTCCAGGTCTCACAGGCATATGTTGTGATGGGAAAGATTCATGCCCTTAAAATTGTTATTGTTGTAGTTCTGTCTGTTCCTCTCCACAGATTCCTCAGTTGTTTTACTTTCTGAAGATTTCTGACTAATTATTATACAAGCACAAATAATGTGTATCAATAAGCAAACGTTTACCAGATCTGTTAACAAAATCTTGACTGCCTACCTTTGATATAGTGTGTACAAATTCAGCAAAACTTTCTCTCACTGAAGGAAGATGAAGAATCTCAGAATCTGCATTGACTTTCCACATCAAGTGATAGATTTAACAGACTGGTATTAACTGACTCATATCGGGGTTTTCTTTTCAGTTTGTCAGATCACGTGACTGTAATCGATAGAATTCCCGGTCCAGATCAGACTAATTTAGGGAGTTTCCGATTTGATGTGTCACTCCCATTTGTAGAATTCTATTAGAAGAGATGAATGTTGTCAGAAATAGTGTTTGTGCCTTTCTTCTTGTAAAGATTTCGGTACTAAACAGACGGACAGAGCGACAGACATCTTCAAACGTGACCTACTTGGAGAAAGAAATTTATAGAAACACAATAAAGTGATGTGAAGGGAGAGTAATTTGTGTACCTGCTTTTACTTAATGAGACCTAATAAAACTAATGTAAATTAAAGAATGTATGTAAGAAGTGAAAGCTTTTCTACGCTGACTTGAAACTTGCTACTGTCAAAGCTAGAGACACATAAAAGAAAAGAAAGAAATCACACATTTTTAAAATAAGTAAGCCAGGAAGAGGAATAAAGCTGCTAGCTACGGAGTTAGTGCTGTAAGTGATATTAGCTGGCAGTTTCTGGGCAACTACTGACTAGGCAGCAGATCACTTATGGTTTGACCGTGGGCAATGACGCTGGTTGGCAACTCATACCTTTACCTTTTAAGCCACGATTGTCCACAATTACTAAAGTTAAAATAATTTGTCTACATCTGTCCCTTTTATTCTAACACTATTCATGGCATTAGAAATGGAATTTATTATATCTTATATCACCAAAATATTATGTAACTAAATCACTCAAAAAATTATATTACTAAGCAAACCGTTGCCAGATATGTTAAAGAAAACCTAAACATTTACCCTTAATATCAGTCACTCATTTGCGTGTCCCCAGCAGAACTTTGACTCCCTAATAGATCTCCTGTAGGCTTCTCGGTTGTAAGCAAGATGTACTGCTACCCTTGCTATAGTGTCCACAAATTCTACCTCACCGATAGAATGTCAGTAAACTAGAATGTAGCCTGACTGCCACATCCAGGATATAGATTCCACAGACTGGTGTTGACTGAGACACGCAGCTTGACTGCCACATCCAGGATATAGATTCCACAGACTGGTGTTGACTGAATCTCTTAGATTGACTGCCACATCCAGGATATAGATTTCACAGACTGGTGTTGACTGAGTCACTTAGACTGACTGCCACATCCAGGATACAGATTTCACAGACTGGTGTTGACTGAGACACGCAGCTTGACTGCCACATCCAGGATATAGATTTCACAGACTGGTGTTGACTGAGACACGCAGTTTGACTGTCACATCCGGGATACAGATTTCACAGACTGATGTCCACTAGCAGTTTTCATTGACTACTTGTCTCCCTTGGCTAGCAAAGACGCGTGATCTATCAAACAATTAATTGAAGGCTTTTTTTTCTGACAATCAATAATTAGCTCTTCAAGTTTACTCTCTCTCTCTCTTTCCCTCCCTCTCTCTCTCTCTCTCTCTCTCTCTCTCTCTCTCTTTCTACATAGAGAAGAAAAGACTAAATAACAAACAATGAAGGAATTAAATGCCTGAGTAATTCTGGAAAGAAAATGTGTTCAGTCTCAAATTTAAACCAACCAGTGACGCCATATGTTGGATGTTTGTAAAGATTCCATGATGTCAGTCACCACCAGTGTCTTGCCTCTTAGTCAATATTACATACATTCTCTTATTACACAGTCCAAGTAGTAAACATTTTATGTACATTTAGAGAAAAAGTAGCGATCCTAACTCTGGCTACTAAAACTTTGTTAAACTGCTCAAAAAGACCCTCACAAAACTGCTGATGTATCATTTACAAGATATTTTGTCACTAACAAAGTTATAACTTTCAAGAGTGCCCAAACCATGCGGACATAAGGCGTGAGACAGGGCCTGAAGACACGAGACTGGTCTAAAAGCTTCTGGGACTCTTGTCAGGATCTGGGGAGGACTGCAGACTTTGCCCTGTCCACAGGGACCAGTATATGATGTGACATACAACGTGGAATAAAACGAAGAAGAAGACTAACAAAATTACGATGACAATAACTACAGAAACGTCTAAAACAATATAATCATGGAACTTGTTGCACATGATAGTGTACCTTCATCTTTGTTTTCACAGGCGGTTTTTTTCCATGTTTCAACAGAGAAACGTCCAGAAAAAACTTTGTGTTTCTGTGGGAGGAGACAGGATTAGATCTTTGTCTGGTATCCTTAACGGAAGACTTAACTAACAGGCTCTCCCCCACCCCCATCGCCCACCCCCACCCTCCACAACACAACAAAAAACAAGTTAGGATCGCTACTTTTTCTCTAAATGTAAATAAAATGTTTACTACTTGGACTGTGTAATAAAAGAATGCATGCAATATTGACTAAGGGGCAAGACCCTGGTGGTGACTTACGTTATAAAATCTTTACAAACATCCAACATATAGCGTCACTGGGTGGTTCAAATTTTAGACATTACATATTTTCTTTCCAGAATTAATCACGCATTTCCTTCTCTCATTGTTTGTCATTTAGTCTTTTCTACTCGATATGGACAGAGAGAGAAAAGAGAGAGAGAGAGAGAGAAGTAGACACTGATAGAGAGAGAGAGAGAGAGGCATTAAGAGAGAGGGAGTTAGAGGGAAGCAGATTGAGAGATAGAGAGACAGAGAGGTAACATGAAGAGCTAATTAATGATTGTCAGAAAGAAACCTCCAAATTTTTGGTTTAATAATTCACGGATATTAGATAACTAAGGGAGCCATTTACAATGAAAACTGCTACAAGTAAAAGGTCAATATTTGATTTATTTTGAAAATATCACATAATTATTTGTAATCAGGAAATATTAGCATATTATTTGTGTTGAAAAAGAGGATAAATGCATGTATTCTTTTGCAGATACAAGTTTTTATTGTTACTGGACTTAAGAAAATACACAATTATTAAAATGATCTTAGTGACAAATATGCTTCAGAGATAATGCTGTCAGAAATAAAAAAAAAAACGTGGATCTGATCCCTTGGCTTATGGCCAAATCTTTATCGAGTGAGATACACGGGGGGTGTCTCATACATAAACAATTGAGTAGATGAGTTAGAAGTAACTAGCATCAGCCAGGCACAGGATCAGAGAGATGACTCTAACACGCGGTCTCACGAGAGTGCGCTCTTAACCTTAGATACGTCACTTACTTTTGACGGACTTGCATCACACTCGCAGCCCAGATATTTTACATCCACTAGGATGAACTAGTCTTGTGTCCAGGGTGGAGATACATTTAACAAGGTTTGATCTTATAACATCCGGGGGTGGGGGAGAGGGAGGCCTCTTCTTGGCATTAAATAATTCTAGTTTTACTACAGTCTTCAGATGAGCTGCTTAAAGTCTATTATTAGTTACGGGTACAGGACCGACCTCATCTAACTACTCAAATATCGAGAATGGACAAAGATTTAGTTCAAGATCTCATCCAGCACCACTGTGCTTCTTCCGACGCGGTAATTTGTAAAGATGGCTCAGAGACTCGGAGCAGCAGAAGTGGGTGAGGTTTTGATGTCTACCGCAATGGAACAGCAGTGGCACATGGTTGGGGAGCACTTGAAGTTAGCACGTCAAGCATGCGAATGGAAATTGAAAGCTGTGTCGGTGGCAGTGAAGTGGTTAGTTGTGGATGATGTGGTTCATGGCATGATTGTGACGGGTTCACAGAGTATGTTACGTTAGATTGAGACAAGATTGCTTGAAAAAGAATGGATTCAAATATTAAACCAGGCAACTGTGATGGGCTTGCGGGGGTACATGTCAGTGACATGGCAGATAGACTTGCTGGACAAAGTAAAATAAATGACAGGATGACAATGGACAAGGCTGATATTGCTAAAACCGTATTGGACAGAACGCGGGAAAATGAATAGCAGGAATGAAAGAACAATGTAACTGTGAAGAAATTAGTGGAGCTAGGACACACTAAGAATACTGTTGTGTGTCACAATTTACAACTAGGCTGCGATATTTCCGCATCTCCGAGCAACACATCAGACTTCGGTCTAGCTTTTTTTTTTTATTTTGGAGCAGATTTTCCTTCCCCGTTCGTTCAGCCAGGCTTACACGTATTATTGTCTCATGCCATGGAAACTACGACATTCAGCCAGGCTTACACGTATTATTGTCTCATGCCATGGACACTACGACATTCAGCCAGGCTTACACGTATTATTGTCTCATGCCATGGACACTACGACATTCAGCCAGGCTTACACGTATTATTGTCTCATGCCATGGACACTACGATGAGGCAGAACTGGGTCTTCACCAACTGTAGTTAACCCACCTTGAAGCAAGCAGCAGCTACTGGTCCCTGACCAACATTCAGCTCCAGGACAGCGTTCTCTGACCTCTGTCTCATGTCTAAACATGTGCTGTATTGTTCATTGTGAATTATCATATTATTGTTGAATGCTTAAAGATTCTCTTTGATTAACATCTCACAGGTTCCACACATATTACAATTTCACTAGATCAGAGCAGGGCAAGTCCGATGAAATGTTCTCTACAGAATTCATTTATTTCTGACAAATCATTTCAAGATGTATTGTCAACTACATCAATTGGACTGAAACACTTAATCATTTGTTCACAATATTAAACTCTATCATATCCTACATGCAGCATTTCTAAATTTCTCAAATCCACCATATTCTACACTTGATACTAGAAAATGTCCTACCTCAGTATTATATCACATCTGCAACACGTGGTCTAAAATCTTCTGTACTCAAAATTTCAAAAGTGCCAATTCTTCTTAATCACTTGAAAACCATCTTCCGTCTAACGCTACTTCTGATTTTATATCGTCTCGTCCTCTTTCTTCTCTTGTCTGTCTTCTGATTTCTTCTGAAGGTCTTCCTCTGCCGTCTCTCAATCGCAGTATATTAACGAGCAAAGTCCACTTGCCTCTTCTCTGGACTTCTGTTCTTATCTCTCATCTGATTGACTTCTCGGCTGTTCTGGTCGGACCTTCTTTCTTCACTCTTGACTGTCCAGGTGCACTGACCATCCTTCTTGTAGTTCTGGTCAGTTTCTACTTGCCGGGTCGACGATGTTCTGACCATCTTCCTCCTCTGTCTCCTCTCTCTTCTAAATCCGTACTTCCTGGTCCTCCCTGTCTCTCTGCTCACCTTTTTATCTTCAAGGCCAGCTTGATGGATTAACCAATAGGTATTTTGGCTCCACCCTTCAGATGTCCACTGGTTCCCATAAGCGTTCTGACTGTCCGTCATTCAAACTGCCTCGAGACTTATCTCTCGTAAGTCAATTGTCCAATAGGCTACGCCTCTAAATATTTAATTGGTTAGCTGGCCGAATTGGTTAGGAAGGTGAAAATGTGTGTTGTAGAAAAGAGGTGGAGTTTTGTGAAAAAGGGATTATTAGAACTATCAGGATAATAGATTGTTCATTAGTGAGGACCATGTTAAGATAAGGATTTTCCTGGTTTTGGAGTCATGGGTTTGGTTTTTCATGACTATGTTTGATAGTAGTGTGTTCCAGTGAATCTGTCTCATGTAGAGATTAATGTCAGCTGTCCTTATTAGGACAGAAGCAGTAATGAACGTTTTCTAGTTTTAGGAGGATGTAAGGTCAGATTTTGTTGTTACCAAATGTAAACTGACTGGCCAGATAAGTGATAAGATGTGTTTTGCTGATGTGCTGGAGTTCAGTTATTGGGTTATTCTGACATCACTTAGTATGGCATTTTATTTTGCTACTGATTGTGGTCTTTTTCTAGGCATTAGTAATTTTTCACAATCTCTCCACATGGCAAACATAGCTCTTGCCGGGGAGTGGATCCAGTTTCATGTATTTTGTTGAGTCTGCCATCCTCACCAGTCATCCTCCACCTTCCCATTAACAAGATGGTATCTTAGTGTTGAAATTACTCTCTTGGTTAATTACTCAACACTGTTGCTATGCTGGTACCGTTGAACGCTTGCTTCTGTAAGTCCTGCTGTGCTGTTGTCGTCTAGGTCGGAGATGCGTGCCTGGGTGTCTTATGTTTCTTTGACTGGATCGATCAAACAAATAGTAAGGGATTCAAAGATAAAATATTTATTATCTTGATCCTGAGCAGTGGTTTTAAAATTCTTAGAAATCATTCCCCCGGATTTATGACATTAAAAGCAGCACAGATATTTCATTGTATGAGAAGAATACTAACTAAACCTCAGCTAACAAATGTTGTTACAGAGAAAGGCCGTGAATGTCGAGAGCACAAGGAGCAGTTGAACTTTGGGTTCAAGATCTCATTCAGCATCACTGTGGGTCCCCGACACGATGATGTATACAGATGGCTCAGTGACTCGGAAAAATAGACGTAGTTGGGGTTTTGTTGTCTACCGAAATGGAGGAGTAGTGGCACAGAGTTTGGGGGCCTTTGAAGTCAGCACATCAATAGTGCAAATGGAAATTGAGGCTGTGTCGGCGGCAGTGGAACGGTTAGTTGCGCATGTTGTGGTTAATGTTGTCTTGTGACTGATTC
>CM019693.1:47786018-47797247 GCA_009760885.1 Achatina immaculata | reverse complement strand
ATAAACATCTCACAAAGCGTTCTCAGCTACGCGATTAATCAAAGAAGCGGCCGGCTTCAACTTTTTGAACATGTGGGCATCGAAACCCAGATGGTCTGAATGAAAGGCTTACCACAGCCGCCCTTTCATGATTAAAATCTGGCTTATTTCGGTCACTGGCTCCTTTATCAAGACTTGGGCGGTGTTAAGTTGGCAACGCGAGTTGACAGGTGGTCAGTCGAGTAGTGTAATGTGAATCGTGTAGCCGGGAACTTCTCTCTGGTTCTCGTTGTGACAGATAATGGCTACTAAAAGCAAAAATAGATTTGGCGCTTGCTAAAAATGTTGGATGTCTACAGCCCAGATGACATTTTTAACATGGATGGAACAGACGTGTTTTATAAACTGCTACCGAACAGAACTTTGTGTGCTTTCGTGATGAGAAGTGCCACGGTGGCAAACGAACTGAAGATCGCTTAACAGCTGTCGTGTGCTGTAACATGTCTGATTAATAGACCATTTATCACAACGCAAAATCACGCTTTTTTTTACTACTGCTGACAAGTCAGATGCTGCTTGAGTTTTTAGTATTATCTATACTGTAAGACGAAGAATTGCTGTAGTTTGTGATTAATATATTTTGTGAATAGTACATTTTGTGTCCAATGGCGATAACTTTGGCTGTTTGTTATGTATTTAATGTAGAAAATGTGGGGCGGACTGACACACACACATTGGCCCCGTTAAAGCTAATGGACCCGGCGCTTAATGTCAACTTCACTTAATGTCACTATATTTTAACGGTCACGACCATGTGACACTAAGCTGGTTTACCTGTAGTTCCTTCTCAATGCCTGTACTTTTGTTATAATGTCTTTTAGTGTGATGCCACATTATTTCTTGTCTTGTATCAGTGATTTTTGCAGGATGTTATGTATCATCATCGTCATGTGCCGTGCCGACTGGCGTTGGCTATTATGCTTCTCCAGAGTACATGATCCTTTATGCAGGCCAATCGTCTCAGTTGGTGATCTCCTCTCACACCATCCCGTCAGACTGTCCAGTATAATTTCTCTTGGTCTTCCTCTTGATCTTCTTCCTTCTATTTCTCCTGTTGTTATAATATTTTCAATGCCCCCTCTTCTCATTGCATGTCCTATGAAAGTATATTGTCTGTCTCTTATCTTTTTGACAAGGATTTTTGTCTCTCCAGCTCTTCTCATAATTCTTCATTAGTTATTTTTGCTGTCCAGGGGATTCGCAACATTCTTCTAATAAACCACATTTCTGGTGCTTCCAATGATTTTTGTGCAGACCTGCCTATTGTCCATGATTCACTTCCATATAACAAGATAGGTTCAATATAGCATGTTAGGACTCGTTTTCTAATATTCATTGATAAGGATGTGTTGGCTAATATGTTTCTCATTCTCTGAAATGCAGTCTTTGCTTGGCCTGTTCTGTTCCTAATTTCTGTTCTGGATTTCCCATCTGAAGTTATTACTGCTCCAAGGTATTTGAATTTCTCCATCTGCTTTAGAATAGTTCCGTTTAATTTAATACTGCATGCTGGTGGATTCTGTTTCTTAGATATAACCATAGTCTCTGTCTTTTTGATGTTCAAAGTAAGGCCTTTCTGTTCACTTTCTTTGGCGACTTTATCCAATAGATTTTGCAGGTGTTGTTGGTTCTCAGCTATCAGTACTGTGTCGTCAGCATACCGAAGGTTGTTAATATTGTATCCTCCAATTTTTATGCCTGGTTCTGTGATGATTGTTCTTAGAATATTCTCGCTATACAGTGAAAAAAGGTCTCGAATACTTATTACATTTAATTTCAGGTATATTTTCAGGAACAATTCTTTTATAAATACGAAACTACGAGGCTTTGGTACGGTAAAGTAAGAGAACACAGTTTTATAGGATTAAACCTCGAATAAAATCGTAGACAAAGTACTTTAGTGAGACGTGAGAGAAAGAAAAATCACAAGAGAATTACCTGGGATTCGAACACGGACTCTGGTAGGACGACCAGGCGTCTAGCCACGAGAGAACAGCCTACTAACGGACTGAGCCAACAAGGTGTTTATTGCCATAATCATTAGTAACCGTTCAGTAGACACGAGGATCGTTACACCCGGAAAGGAGCTAGGTCGTGACACAGAAATTCCCTAGCTTAGGTTCAGTCTCTCTAGCAGGTACCAACTTTTAGGAAAACATACACACGGTCTCCCACCATGTCTGGTGCAACGAAACCCTCGTTGTTTCCTATTTATAAAAAAAAGTGTTCCTGAAACTAACTTTATGTAATAAGTATTTGTTCGTTTGTTATTGTTGTTCAAGTATAGTTTCCTGTTTATAAAAAAATATATAACATGGCAGAACATCGCGTTTGAACAATCACATGACTCCCCCGATCGCTGGCCTCCCACGTGCTCAGCTTACAAATCCCGAGAGATAACATTCTACTATGATTCCTTATAATATACTGGGCCAATAAGCAGATTTTTTCTCAGACTTATTTGTAGCTTCAGTCACAGCTCTAAGGTGACTTAGATCAATATAAACAAGTAGTAGAGTCTTAATAGTAAGTTTCTGAAAGAGGCACAAGAAACAAGGAAAATAATAATAGAGATCAGAAAACGATAATCCTGATCTGTAGGACACTTTTGGAGGAAAGGCGGGCTAGAGCACCTAATGCCAAGAGAGAAGATAGAAGGTACAAGAGACAGAGATAGACAGAGAAAAAATATGTTTGCTGGTCTAGCATCTTGGCACGACGGGAAGTGCTCCATGATAATACTGCTGAGGTACAAAAGTGATCGAGGGTTATGGAAGGACGTGATCTCCTACGCCTATCTGCAGGGACCATGAGAGAGAATCAGAAAACCAAGCTGAAAATAAATCACCGTCAAACAAGCTTATAATAGTGTATAACGTCAGAAAGAACAAGACAAGGGGTAGAACTATCGTAGCAAATAAGCTTAGGAAACTGTGACTTCATTTTCAGTAACACACTAAGAGAGGGCTAATATGGACAAGATGAAGGCAAAAAAGGAATGGAAAAACTAATTATGTCAGTCCGCAAGAACAGCGAAGAGCAGAACCTCTATCTCAATGCAAAGAAAATTAAAGTGATGACAACTGACAAAACAAACAAGGCAACTGAAATATGTATAAAAGAGGAAAAACTGGAAGAAGTGGAGAGTTTTGAATATCTTGGATCACTACTAACTAATAATGGAGATACAATGAGGGAAATTAAAAGGAGGACATCTATCGCTCTTCAGAAAGTAAAACAAATAAACAATCTGTGGAGAGGAGCAGACAGAATCACAAAAATAAGATTTTTAAGGGCATGCATCTTTCCCATCGCAACATATGCCCGTGAGACCTGGACACTTAACAAAACAGCTGAGAAACACATAAATGCCTTTGAATGTAAATGGTACAGAAGAGTTCTCCAAATATCGTGGACACAAAAAAGAACAAATATATCTATACTACAAGAGCTTAATATTGAAGAAGGCTGGCTAGTAAAGAGGATTAAAGAGAGAAAACTTACATATTTTGGACACATTAAACGTCATGATAATTTAGAGAAGACCGTATTGGAAGGATACATAATGGGAAAAAGAAAAAGAGGAAGACCAAAACGAAGATGGCTGCAAGACATCGTTGACGATATGGAAATGGATGCACCGGCAGCAGGCCATCTTGCTCACAACAGAGAGGCCTACAGGAGTGCTGTTTGGGAGGCAAAGTTCCGCAAGGGACATACAAATGAATGAATGAATGAATGAAGGCAGACATTTCGTTTTAGTTTCTATTGTTCGGCTTTTGTTTGTTTGTTAAATATGTCATTTTGAAGTTTTGGTTTATTTAGCAGAATCTGAGACTAAACACAATGGCTTCCGGCTAAATTCTAAATAAAGGCTGCTATGACATTTTATTTGGATGAGAGATTTGAAATTCGCTCTGCTTGTTGTTGGAGGTTGAAAGTTTCCAAAAAAAAAAAAAAGCTGTAAGAAGTGACATATTCACCTCTTTGAATCTAACGTTTTTAACCTGGAGATCTACAACTTTGCATAAAAAGAAGTCGCGTGAGAAAACATAATATGAGGTTTGAGAAGTATGTTAGAAATCATGGTGCCCAAGATATTATGAAAAAAAAAGTTTACATTTCTTTTATAACAAACATGAATGCATGGTTTAAAACGAAACTAAAGTAAGGGCCATAGGTGAAAACATGGTTTAAAATCAAACAAATGTAAGGATTCTCTGAATCATACATCATTATAAGCTTTATCTTGCCGTTGTCATATGCAGTATCCCCTAACAACAGTGTTAATCTATCTTTGGCAACGTTGAATCACTCCAAATATTTGCTTCTTCCTCTTTAGCTGTGATAATTGTAAGGTTGTATATGGTTTTTCTGTAGTTTTTCCAGAATTTTCTACCAAAGTTTCTCATTAAAATTTATTTTGACAGCATGGAGAATAATTCAGGAGTGGAGGAAGTAATTTTTAGGTTTAAAAACACAAAATAGTTGCATTTCTGTTTTATTTCGTTTTTTGTTCTGTCTGATAATACTGTATTTCTGATGATATCTTTATCTGTCTACCAGGGCCATGGGAAGTCGAGGTCAGTTATGGAGGAGAGACAGAACTTCATCAACGTTACGACACCTGTAAGAAGAATCCAGGTCACCAGAAATTTATACCTGTAGATGAATTTAATGAGGACCATTTGCCTTATCAGTTTAAAAACCCAGAGTGGCTGAATGTAATTCGAGTTTTATCCGACCTGACCGTGCGAGTGTCAGTCAAGTCTGTCAGTGAGAAGAGACCTGATGACATAAAGTTTATTAAAACTTTCTCTGGTGATGAACAACCTGACTCCTGTTACAGAGATAGTACGAGGAACATGATGCTGACAGGGACTGGATGTGTGGCCGAGGTGATCAAATATGAAAACAGCGACGAGTACAGAACCTGCTCGTGTAAGGAATGTCAAATGTCACAGACACCAAAAACAGAGTTTGCTCACATTCACATTTGCACACCTATGCCTGTTGTCCATGACAATTTTGAGGCAGAGCACAGCACGTGTGATTTTTTCTTTGATAGAGATCATACACCTGATACATGTCCTGGTGCTGTCACACTCAGTGGAGTGTCAGTTGATTACTGGGATAGAACCTTACACAGTTTGATATGTGTAACCCATGACCTGTGTCTGGCGGATAGACTGACTGAGATGATACATAAATATGAAAGTCTTTCCAAGATTATATGGGACAACATCAAAAACCTTCCAGAGACTGACTCTTATATTCCTGATGAAGAAAAACCTGTTATTATAGTGTCTCACCCTCATGGATGCAGTAAGCGGGTCAGTGTGGGATACCAAATTGACGATGAAATAACATACACAACACCCACTTGTCCAGGGTCCATCGGGGGTCAATTTTTATGGCTGGGCACAGACGGTGTGTCTTCCTTGGCCCACTTTGGACAATGTGAAGTAGTTAGAGACCATGGTCACGGTGACTAGTTTGAAGATTTAGCTTAATTTCTAAAATAGCTAATGATTTATACTGCTAAATTTTGTTCTACATGAATTTTACGGTAAATTTAAAACTTGTTATTACACATTCATTTTCAATATTATTATCCGTTATTTCTGATTTTTCTTTATATTTTTTTCTCTTTTCAGTGACTCTCACCCTCTAACCTTCCTCTCACACTCTAACCTCTCTCTCTCACCCTCTATCCTCCCTCTCACCCTCTAACCTCTCTCTCACCCTCTACCTATCTCTCTCACCCTCTAACCTCCCTCTAACCTTCTAACCTCCCTCTCACCCTCTAACCTCTCTCTCACCCTCTAACCTCGCTCTCACCCTCTACTTATCTCTCTCCCTCTAACCTCTCTCTCACCCTATAACCTCCCTCTCTCACCCTATGTAGCATAGCCTTGTAAGTAATGATTATAGTTATTATTATTATTATTGTTATTATTATTAGTGAAATGATCAGGTATATAGTTAGGAGGGTATTGGGTGGCAGGATGGTGGATATCAAACGGCGACAAAGAAGGTATAGTTAGAGGAGCGAGGAACGGATACTCGGTACTTCAAAGACCTGATCAAAGGTAAAACCGTATCGATAGATCTGATAGATCGTGAGAGTGGTCCAGTTCTAGAGGTGCGACTTCGCGCGCACATGCAGTAGCCCAGGGGGAACAATTGACCAGTAGATCAAAGACTGAACAGAGAACGGACTAGGTCCCGAAGCAGGTAACATGAAAGAGATGGTGGACTTGTTAATGGGAGGTAACAATTAGATGACGGAGATGAAAGCGACTAAAGCGAAGACGCTAGTTGCGACCGGTTTTGGCGTGGTCAGAACTTACGAATATAAAGAAGGGAGGAGGATTCAGAAAGGCAGAGAGAGGAGAGGAGGAGGATTCAGAGAGATGCAGGGTTAGAGGCAGGCAGATGCAGGTAGAGAGAGGATTCAGCAAGAGAGATGTAGAGATAGAGACACAGTGTTAGACTGAACCAGTGTATTAAGAGATTGTGTAGTAATTATTACATGGAAACTTCGAGCACTGAGTTTTTGTTCTATAGTAAGAAGTATGATATTGTGAGACTTTGAGATTATGTACTTCAAAGAAGAATATAACGAAATGAATATAATAATGCATATTATTCCAAGCGAAGTGATCAGCTAAACGTATTGATCATGTTTGACATAATAAAATGACGTCAGTGAAATGTTTTATGAGGCCTGATCTATTGCCATTTATATGAAACTTCGATGTGAGATGTGATGAGGAAAGAGAAAGATAATGAACAATATAAAATAGAACTTCACAGTGTTACAATAATAAAGACACTAAACATTGTTATAATGGTGCCCGTGCCTATTCCCGACATTTGGGAGGAGACGACCTGGCGTATAAGCGGCCACAATGCGAAGTGTTAGCTATTAACGATCACGTGCAAGACTGTTGAACTGATGTGACATAGGCGAAGAACAATTGTTTCTTTAACAGTGATGTTATTTAGAGAACTTGAAAGAGACAGAGGGACAGTATTTTCGGCCAGGAACAAGAGATAGTTAAGTTAGGTATTAGTTTGATTGTTGTTGAAATTGCAGTGTATATTGGTTTGATTTATACTACTGTGTTAGAATATTTTTTACTAGAAATTATTGATTATTTCACCGAATATTTCATTGAATAATACAGAGATTTTCTGAGAAAGTATTAGAGAAAATGGCAGAAACACCGGAAATAGACATACTAAAATGGGAGGTCAGATATCTGAGGAGAGAAGTAGCTAGGTTAGGTAGAGAGTTGAGGCAAGAAAGAAATATGAGACCACATTACAATTTTTATCCTAGAACAGACGTTAGACAGACACAGAACTCTGGTTATAGAAATGAGAGAGTTGGAATTAGAAACAAATATCAAAACCAGGGACACTATACAGACATGAGATACATAACCAGACAACCAGACTACAACGACACAAGGTTTAGAGACAACTACCAGCACAAATCTTTTAAACGAAACAGCTGCAGATATATGCCACAATCCACTGAAAGATTTGATAAGAATATGAAAAAAGAAAGAAATTCAGCAGTGCGTACGATATTAGACACAGATAGACGAAATAACTATGAGACGAAAAGGAATAAAACTAGGGTAGAATTAGTCCAGGCTGGTAGCCAGACAGTTAAGGACAGAAAAGACAGGTCAACAGACACAGAACTAGGCAGATTAGCTCACACAATGGTTGATGTAAGTGTGGGGGTGAGCGAAGATTGTTTGGTAAGAAAGAGTGATGTAGCCACAAACACTTTACTCACAGAAACATGTGATATTACCATAGAAA
The DNA here is from genome assembly GCA_009760885.1 of Achatina immaculata. Lineage (NCBI taxonomy): Eukaryota > Metazoa > Mollusca > Gastropoda > Stylommatophora > Achatinidae > Lissachatina > Lissachatina immaculata. Next base: position 47,789,366 of record CM019693.1, on the reverse strand, counting down.
CAGACAGGATCGTGTTACAGGACGTAGCTACGCAGTCTTGTCTGACCAAGGATGAAGAAACAAATACGGTAGATGTAGTATTAAGAGATAGTTATACATGTATGTCAGAGACGAGGATTGATTTGAAAGAGGATCATGTAAGAGACTGCAACAATAGTCAGAGAATACTAGATAGTACAGAGGGCTCACAAGGTACAATAGGTGCAGTAGATGTTGCTAAAATTAATATGAATGAAGAAATTGTGTCACCTGATTTTAAAGATGATGTGGAGGCATCCTCAGATGATGAGGAAATACCAGAGGCTCTGTTAGCATACATGGAAGAACAAATTTCTAACATTATAGAGACATGTAAATCAATAACTTGCAGGGAGGATCAGAACAAGAATATTCATAAAGATGAGAGAATCTATGAGAGAGGATATAATAATACTACTACAGGATACAGAGAAAATAGTTTTATGTCAGGCCAGAACAGGACAGCTTTTAATGATGAGAAACTCTATGAGAGAGGTTATAATAATACTACTACAGGATACAGAGAAAATAGTTTTATGTCAGGTCAGAACAGGAGAATTTTTAATGATGAGAGAAGGTATGAGAGGGGATATAGTAACCCCAGAGGAAACAGAGATAATAGTTACTGGGGCAGAGGAACGAGAGGAAATAGAAGGCGCTAATGATGAAATATTAATGACGTTATTTTAAGGTTCCAGTATTCTGAGTATGCAGGTTCAAGATTATTAGAATGCATACTGTGTTACAGATTCACCTTATGTTAAGGTTACATAAATTGTTAGTGCTCATGATATATATCCATAATGGATTTTGCATTGATGATGTGAATTTTTACATTGCTACTATGGTATTACTAATGTTGAAATGCTCAGAAATTGAGAGTGTTAGTAGTATAACACTCTATGTATCTTTTGTATGGTGAATAATAATGTAATATTGCATATTTTTGTATGATGAATGAAGTGCCTATACAATATTTTTTTGAGATATGGAAACAAACTTTTCATTTGTATTAAGAAGAGTAGGGTGAGATGTTTGGGTGTTGCCAGGTTGTTTAGTGGAACCGAGAAGGTTGTGTTGTGATTATCAATACGAGGATACCCTCACCACTAAAAATGGTTGGCGTAGAGGATGGAGACCCAAGAGTTATCATGATAGAGGAGTACTTGGGGGGTAAAATAATTGAAGTCAGTGGAACAAATTTCGTGAGAATACGATGGGAGTATTCTGGTCTTTCAGGAACCAGTACATCACATTTTCAAACTGAGTATGTATCAGGGAATGTGTATGAGATATCCTATGGTTGCCGCTGATGATGAGAAACGGGAGGTTTGTCGACTGAAAATTCATCATAAGGGCACTAAAGTGATTCGTTTTGAGGTTGGGCCTCAAATGTAATGACATTATTTTTGGTCATTTGAAAGAATGTATGCTTTTCTTTTTCTTGAGTGTGTATGAGACATCATTTTAATGTAGAAGAGCAGCCATGAATTAATGTCTTACTAGAAATTTTTTTGAACAAGATACAAATATGGTGATACATGTTTTCTTCTTATGATAATTATGAATAGTATATTGACAGAATGTGGTTACCATGTTTATGGAGATGTAGTCGGTACCGTTAACATTCTGACTTAAACGAGGGGAGGTGACCGCAAAGTGATTTTTGCTGGTACTGTGGTCCACATGGAAATATATTTTGGTAGCTCATTACTTACAAGGCACTTTGCTAGTTTTTTTTGTGTAGTCATAATGTTAACAATATGACTTAAACGAGGGGAGGTATGTAGCATAGCCTTGTAAGTAATGATTATAGTTATTATTATTATTATTGTTATTATTATTAGTGAAATGATCAGGTATATAGTTAGGAGGGTATTGGGTGGCAGGATGGTGGATATCAAACGGCGACAAAGAAGGTATAGTTAGAGGAGCGAGGAACGGATACTCGGTACTTCAAAGACCTGATCAAAGGTAAAACCGTATCGATAGATCTGATAGATCGTGAGAGTGGTCCAGTTCTAGAGGTGCGACTTCGCGTGCACATGCAGTAGCCCAGGGGGAACAATTGACCAGTAGATCAAAGACTGAACAGAGAACGGACTAGGTCCCGAAGCAGGTAACATGAAAGAGATGGTGGACTTGTTAATGGGAGGTAACAATTAGACGACGGAGATGAAAGCGACTAAAGCGAAGACGCTAGTTGCGACCGGTTTTGGCGTGGTCAGAACTTACGAATATAAAGAAGGGAGGAGGATTCAGAAAGGCAGAGAGAGGAGAGGAGGAGGATTCAGAGAGATGCAGGGTTAGAGGCAGGCAGATGCAGGTAGAGAGAGGATTCAGCAAGAGAGATGTAGAGATAGAGACACAGTGTGACTGAACCAGTGTATTAAGAGATTGTGTAGTAATTATTACATGGAAACTTCGAGCACTGAGTTTTTGTTCTATAGTAAGAAGTATGATATTGTGAGACTTTGAGATTATGTACTTCAAAGAAGAATATAACGAAATGAATATAATAATGCATATTATTCCAAGCGAAGTGATCAGCTAAACGTATTGATCATGTTTGACATAATAAAATGACGTCAGTGAAATGTTTTATGAGGCCTGATCTATTGCCATTTATATGAAACTTCGATGTGAGATGTGATGAGGAAAGAGAAAGATAATGAACAATATAAAATAGAACTCATAAGTGTTATACCTCTAACCTCTCTCTCACAATCTAATCTCTCTCTCACCATCTAACCTCTCCCACCCTCTAACCTCCATCTCACCCTCTAATCTCTCTCTCACCATCTAACCTCCCTCTCACCATCTAACCTCTCTCTCAGCCTCTAACCTCCCTCTCACCATCTAACCTCTCTCTCAGTCTCTAACCTCCCTCTCATCCTCTAACCTCCCTCTCATACTCTAACCTCCCTCTAACCTTCTAACCTCCCTCTAACCCTCTAATCTCCCTCTCACCCTCTAATCTCCCTATCGCCCTCTAACCGCTCTCTCACTCTTTAACCTCCCTCTCACCCTCTAACCTCTCTCTCACCCTCTAACCTCCCTCTCACCCTCTAATCTCCCTCTCACCCTCTAACTCCCTCTCACCCTCTAATCTCCCTCTCACTCTCTAATCTAGTTTCACACTTTAATTTTCCTCTCACCTCTCTCTCATTCTCTAACCTCACCCTCTAACCTCCCTCTCACCTTCTAACCTTCCTCTCACCCTCTCTCACCCTCTAACCTCTCTCTCACCCTCTAATCTCTCTCTCACCATCTAACCTCTCTCCCACCCTCTAACCTCCATCTCTCCCGCCCTCTAATCTCCCTCTCACC
>CM019693.1:47769465-47785918 GCA_009760885.1 Achatina immaculata | reverse complement strand
TGTATAATCTTCACTCTGCACATTTTCAGCCCATATTTCTGTGCATTTCTCTATGCATGTCTCTCTTTATTATTATTATTATTGTTTTTTTTGTTGTTGTTGTTGCGAGTTTTCTATTGCAACTTTTCACTTTGACTTCACTAGGTTTTCTCCAGCTATTCCTGCCCGTGAGTTTCTACAACGAGCAACACTTCTTGCCAAGGGCTTCGTTAATTTTGCTAACACTTTTTCCTGCGACATTTAAATTCCAAGTACAACGCATATTCACACTACATCCTAGCTACAAGTACAGCACACATTCATCCTACAACATTGCTACACGTAAAGCACATATTCAGTCATGCTAAGAGCACAGCAGACATTCACCCTACAGTCTAACTACAAGTACAGCACACATTCATCCTATAGCATAGGTACACATATAGCACACATTCACCCTACATCCTACCTACAAGTACAGCACACATTCGCCCAACATCGTATATACAAGTAAAACACACATTCACACTACAGCCTAGCTACAAATAAAGCACACATTCACCCTACAGCCTATATACAAGTAAAGCACACATTCAGCCTATATCTCAGTTACTAGTATAGCACACATTTACCTTACAGCCTAGCGACCCATACAGCACACATTTACCCTACAGCCTAGCTACAAGTAGAGTACACATTCACCATGCGGTCTAACAACTGGTACAGCACACATTCATCCTACAGCCTAGGTACAAGTATAGCACAAATTCACTCTACATCCTAGCTACTAGTACAGCACAGACTCACCCTACAGCGAAGCTACAAGTACAGCACACATTCAACCTACAGCCTATATAAGAGAAAAGCACACATTCTCCCTACAGCCTATATACAAGTAAAGCACACATTCACTCAACAGCCTATATACAAGTAAAGCACACATTCACCCTACAGCATAGCTACAAGTACAGCACACATTCATCCTACAGCCTATATAAGAGAAAAGCACACATTCTCCCTACAGCCTATATACAAGTAAAGCACACATTCACTCAACAGCCTATATACAAGTAAAACACACACTCTCTCAACAGCCTATATACAAGTAAAGCACACATTCACTCAACAGCCTATATACAAGTAAAGCACACATTCACTCTACAGTTTATATATAAGTAAAGCACACATTCACTCTACAGCCTATATACAAGTAAAGCACACATTCACCCTACAGCCTATATACAAGTAAAGCACACATTCACTCAACAGCCTATATACAAGTAAAGCACACATTCTCCCTACAGCCTATATACAAGTAAAGCACGCATTCACCCTACAGCCTATATACAAGTAGAGCACACATTCTCCCTACAGCCTATATACAAGTAAAGCACACATTCACCCTACAGCCTATATACAAGTAAAGCACACATTCTCAATACAGCCTATATACAAGTAAAGCACACATTCTCCCTACAGCCTATATACAAGTAAAGCATACATTCACCCTACAGCCTATATACAAGTAAAGCACACATTCACTCTACAGCCTATATACAAGAAAAGCACACATTCTCCCTACAGCCTATATACAAGTAAAGCACACATTCACTCAACAGCCTATATACAAGTAAAACACACACTCTCTCAACAGCCTATATACAAGTAAAGCACACATTCTCCCTACAGCCTATATACAAGTAAAGCATACATTCACCCTACAGCCTATATACAAGTAAAGCACACATTCACTCTACAGCCTATATACAAGAAAAGCACACATTCTCCCTACAGCCTATATACAAGTAAAGCACACATTCACTCAACAGCCTATATACAAGTAAAACACACACTCTCTCAACAGCCTATATACAAGTAAAGCACACATTCACTCTACAGCCTATATACAAGTAAAGCACACATTCACTCTACAGTTTATATATAAGTAAAGCATACATTCACTCTACAGCCTATATACAAGTAAAGCACACATTCACCCTACAGTCTATATAGAAGTAAACACACAATCACTCTACAGCCTATATACAAGTAAAGCACACATTCACTCTACAGCCTATATACAAGTAAAGCACACATTCACTCGACAGCCTATATACAAGTAAAGCACACATTCACCCTACAGCATAGCTACAAGTACAGCACACATTCATCCTACAGCCTATATAAGAGAAAAGCACACATTCTCCCTACAGCCTATATACAAGTAAAGCACACATTCACTCAACAGCCTATATACAAGTAAAACACACACTCTCTCAACAGCCTATATACAAGTAAAGCACACATTCACTCTACAGCCTATATACAAGTAAAACACACATTCACTCTACAGTTTATATATAAGTAAAGCACACATTCACCCTACAGTCTATATACAAGTAAACACACATTCACTCTACAGCCTATATACAAGTAAAGCACACATTCACTCTACAGCCTATATACAAGTAAAGCACACATTCACTCTACAGCCTATATACAAGTAAAGCACACATTCACTATAAAGCCTATATACAAGCAAAGCATACATTCAGTCTACAGCCTATGAACAACTAAAGCACACATTCACTCTACATCATATATACAAGTAAAGCACACATTCACCCTACAGCCTAATGAATGAAAGAATGAATAATCTTTATTTTTAAAGGGTAAAGAATTAGGCACGTAGGCACGTCTTATATTTTGCCCTTCATCACTCCATCTTTCATTCTTCACACACACTTGATTTAGTACAAATATACAAATTAAATTAGGAAAAAAACATATCAAAAGAGTGTAAGATTTAACTACTACATTGAAAGTAAAAGAGAAGAAATAATTAACCTAATAAAATAGCACTCACGCACTTATACACACGCAGACATATACATAAACAAAAATAAATTGTAAATACAGATCTTCTAACATATGTGTTTTAACAAACATTATAATGATTTCTAACAATATCTAACAAGTTGCTTTTCTAACTACGTCATTTTAGTACTTGATGGTTGGCGAGTCACGTGTTGAGAGAGTGCTGGTTATTTTATCGAGGCATATAATTACAAGCAAGTAAATAATGAAACAGGTTTGAGTTAAAGGATGAAGTATTGCCAATGGATTTTAAATGGTAGAGGAGGGTGTTCCAGAGCTGTACTGCAGAGTATGCAAGGCTTTTCTTGTACAGATCAATCCTGGGTTTAGGAAGAGGACAGTTTTTTTTAATGCTGGCTATGTTTAGTGTTATATGTAAACAGTGATCACAAGTAAGGCGGAGCATTGTGCGATAGAATTCTCTGAACAACCTTAACTTTCTTAAAAATGATTATATTTTTGAGGGGTAGGATTTTGAGTTATTTATGTTGATCTACAGTCTGTACTGCGTGTTTGTCACAAATAAGGTTTAATGCTCGCTTGTGAAGTGAGTGGAGCCTTTTCGTGTTTGAGACTGAGCATCTATCCCAGATTGTGAAACAGTAATCTAAGTGTACTTGAATGTGTGGTATGTAGTATATTTTTCTTGTGTCTTTGTCGATAAAGTGTTTAATTTTGGCTAATCGTTAAACTTTCTGTGCAATCAAGTTTGTTAGGTTATGTACGTGAGAATTCCAAGTTAAATGCTGATCAATGATGAGTCCTAGGGTTTTATGTTCATGAACATTTTCTATTGCCTTAGTCCCAGCACAAAGCTGTAATGAAGCTTTTGTTTCATTCTTTAGTTTCTGTCTTGTAAGTGATGAGCATGGATTTAGTTCTGTTGGTGTTTATCAACATACCATTGTTATTATTCCATTTAATCAAACTGTTTATATCATTTTGAAGCGTTGTCTGTAGTTTAATGATGTCATTTTACAAGTAAAGCACACGTTCACTCTACAGCCTATATACAAATAAAGCACACATTAACTCTACAGCCTATATACAAGTAAAGCACACATTAACTCTACATCCTATATACAAGTAAAGCACACATTAATTCTACAGCCTATATACAAGTAAAGCACACATTAACTCTACAGCCTATATACAAGTAAAGCACACATTAACTCTACAGCCTATATACAAGTAAAGCACACATTAATTCTACAGCCTATATACAAGTAAAGCACACATTCACTCTACAGCCTATATAAAGCACACATTCACTCTACAGCCTATATACAAGTAAAGCACACATTCACTTTACAACCTATATACAAGAAAAGCATACATTCATTCTACAGCCTATATAAAGAACACATTCACTCCACAGCATATATACAAGTAAAGCACACATTCACTCTACAGCCAATATACAAGTAAAGCACACATTCACTCTACAGCCAATATACAAGTAAAGCACACATTCACTCTACAGCCAATATACAAGTAAAGCACACATTCACTCTACAGCCAATATACAAGTAAAGCACACATTTACTCTACAGCCTATATAAAAGTAAAGCACACATTCACCCTAAAGCCTATATATACAAGTAAAGCACACATTCACTCAACAGCCTATATACAAGTAAAAGACACATTCACTTAACAGCCTATATACAGGTAAAGCATGTATTCACTCCACAGCCTAGCTACAAAGTTTTGAAAATCTCTTCTCGTCTATGTGAATGTTAAAGATTACAGAACTATTCTATCTTACACAAAATTATGTTCAGCCTTAGTTAATTCCCTTGCACTAGAAACATACTTATTCATATTCTTACTTCACTCTCAAAGTAAAAGATCTGTTCCTATGTTCCACCTCACTGAGTTATGGCTTTGTGTACTAGGAGTGAAAACTTCATAGGTACATGTCTCCTTCATTTAGCATACATGATACAACACTGCTGGAAGCAGCAGAAATGTGGTTTATTAGAAGAATGTTGCGAATCCCCTGGACAGCAAAAATAACTAATGAAGAATGTATGAGAAGAGCTGGAGAGACAAAAAACCTTGTCAGAAAGATAAGAGAGAGACAATGTACTTTCATAGGACATGCAATGAGAAGAGGGGCATTGAAAATATTATAACAACAGGAAAAATAGAAGGAAGAAGATCAAGAGGAAGACCAAGAGAAATGATACTGGACAGTCTGACGGGATGGTGTGAGAGGAGATCACCAACTGAGCTGATGACCTGCATGAAGGATCGGGTACTCTGGAGAAGCATAATAGCCAACGCCAGTCGGCACAGCACCTGATGATGATGATGATACAACACTGACCTAGAATAGAACGCTATATCCCACATAGAGATGTATTCAGAACGTAAAATAATTAACTGCACAATCTTTCATGAGCGTGAAATGGGTACGGTCCTTCAAACCAAAGCCTCAAAGCAGGTAGGCAGGGGAAATACAAAAAGTAGAGAGAACAACTGGTAGCAGCGAACACTGAAAGAAAGAGAGAAGTAGAGAGAACAACTGGTAGCAGCGAACACTGAAAGAAAGGGAGAAGTAGAGAGAACAACTGGTAGCAGCGAACAATGAAAGAAAGAGAGAAGTAGAGAGAACAACTGGTAGCAGCGAACAATGAAAGAAAGGCAGAAGTAGAGAGAACAACTGGTAGCAGCGAACAATGAAAGAAAGGGAGAAGTAGAGAGAACAACTGGTAGCAGCGAACAATGAAAGAAAGAGAGAAGTAGAGAGAACAACTGGTAGCAGCGAACAATGAAAGAAAGGGAGAAGTAGAGAGAGAACAACTGGTAGCAGCGAACAATGAAAGAAAGGGAGAAGTAGAGAGAACAACTGGTAGCAGCGAACAATGAAAGAAAGGGAGAAGTAGAGAGAACAACTGGTAGCAGCGAACAATGAAAGAAAGAGAGAAGTAGAGAGAACAACTGGTAGCAGCGAACAATGAAAGAAAGGGAGAAGTAGAGAGAACAACTGGTAGCAGCGAACAATGAAAGAAAGGGAGAAGTAGAGAGAACAACTGGTAGCAGTGAACAATGAAAGAAAGGGAGACATAGAGAGAACAACTGGTAGCAGCGAACAATGAAAGAAAGGGAGACATAGAGAGAACAACTGGTAGCAGCGAACACTGTCTCTCAACTTTATTTCTGTGATATACTCTTAGAAACATCCCAGTCACACAACTCCTCCACTGTACAACAACAGTACGACCTGACTGAACTTGGCAACCATCCAACGTGTGAAGTGATAACCAATAGTGTAGTTCAACACATAAAGACATAAGTTTATCAACAGTGTGAAGTGATAACCAATAGTCTAGTTCAACACATAAAGACATAAGTTTATCAACAGTGTGAAGTGATAACCAATAGTCTAGTTCAACACATAAAGACATAAGTTTATCAACAGTGTGAAGTGATAACCAATAGTCTAGTTCAACACATAAAGACATAAGTTTATCAACAGTGTGAAGTGATAACTAACAGTGCAGTTCAACACATAAAGACATAAGTTTATTTAATGATAGCATGGGAGATGAATCATAAGGATGGGGAAAATGCTGCCCACATGGCAGAGTTTGACAATGTAGAAAAACTCAACTCCCCGGCAAGAACTTGTTTGCTATATGGGGAGTGACCTGTAGGAGTATGTGAGATAACCGGTTTTTCTCCGCAGTAAGGTATTTCTCGCCTTATGAGCCTCTATTTTGAAAGTAAGTGTAAGAGTCGAGATCCCTCCAGAAGATTACGTGGTTTGTGCATCCTGTGAGTGAGATTTGTGGGAGATAGGGTGAGTGAGTGAGGTCTTCTTTTGAAGTGGGCGGTTTTTATTATGTCTCTGTCGAGAAGATGGATGCTATAAGTGTACTGGGACTGTGGAACGATGAATGGACATGCCATGTGGCAGAAAGCGTACAGGAAAGGGACAGCGAACAGGCATCCACTCTCAAAAGAACGCCAGGCAATTGGCCCCCTCCAGTACAGCTAAAGTCAGGGCAGGATCAGGATAATGTAATCCGACAACTATTCATCAAGAGAGCCAGGGATTGCCCCCATCAATAAGACAGCAAGAGAGCCAGGGATTACCTCCCCCCTCTCTCAATCCAGGTAAGTAGAGAGTCCAGGATTGGCCCCCTCTCGATTCAGGAAATTAGAGAGCCCAGGATTGACCCCTCTAGATACAGGAAACTAGAGAACCCATGATTGGTCCCCTTTCTTGAAACAAGACACTACAGAGCCCAGGATTGACCCTCTCGATACATGAAACTAGAGAGCACAGGATTGGCCCCCTTTCTTGAAACAGGAAACTACAAAGCCCAAAATTGGCCCCCTTTCGATACAGGAAACTACAAAGCTCAGAAATGACCCTCTCTCGATACAGGAAACTACAGAACCCAGAAATGACCCCCTCTTGGTACAGAAAACTACAGAGCCCAGAAATGACCCCCCTCTTGATACTGGTAGCAACTCGGGTTCATGAAGTAGACATGCATCCAGTCCAGCAAGAAAGGCAGGTTTTGACCTCCCCCCCCCCCCCCCCCCCCCCCCCCCCCCCCCGGTTGCAGATACACTTCAGCAAGGATTCTCCAGTCATCTCAGCCATCATGAGGCGGCCATGTAACAACAGAACCGTGCACTGACAACCCCCCCCCCCTTTCTCTGGAATAGATAAACTCAGGATACAAGGAGATGACATCCCTGGAACGTATGATAATCCGACAATCGCATGTGCCACAATCACCCTACAGCCTGATAAGTCCAGTCGATAATGTCGTTTTATCTATAAAACTTGAGAACCTTCTCTTGTTAAGAAACCGAAATACAAGAAAACAAATCCACGTAGAGAATGCCGGCTGTTGTAGCAAAACTCAGTATAGGCTGGCTCCTCTCTACCATGTCGATGTCGAATGCAGTAGCTAAACATACAGCCATTAAGGTAGAATAATAACTATGAGAACCGCTGTCACAAGGGATATGTTAATGATACTTATGGCATGACAGCTTTTTATTTCCTGTTGGTTTAGCTGAGACCTCACCAGATATCACAACATACGGAAGATTGTTTATCTTGGGTTGCACGTTGTGATAAGATGCCGTGTAAAACTAGTAATGGGGTCAAGGCTGTGTTATTCTTCTTTCTTTTTTTTTCATTTCTTCGTTGCGTTTTCCTTCTTTTCTAGAGATCATTACATTTGATGAGCCACACTTTATTGTTTTATTCACCCAGAAAGAAATAGAGCACATATGAGTGAGCTGAAGTCTGGGTACAACTGAAGGAGTGAGTGAGCTGAAGTCTGAGTACAACTGAAGGAGAGAAAGAATGAGTGAGCTGAAGTCTGAGTACAACTGAAGGAGAGAAAGAATGAGTGAGCTGAAGTCTGAGTACAACTGAAGGAGAGAAAGAATGAATGAGCTGAAGTCTGAGTACAACTGAAGGAGAGAAAGAATGAGTGAGCTGAAGTCTGAGTACAACTGAAGAAGAGAAAGAATGAGTGAGCTCAAGTCTGAGTAAAACTGAAGGAGTTTGGATGTAGTTGAAACAGGAAACTTTCTTTGGAACAAGTTCTGTTATATGACGTAACTTGTTCCACGGACAAAGATGATGTCCGATTTTACTGTCAGAGACCCAAAGTTGGATCGGCTGAAAATAACAGGATCTCTCAGTTCCAGAAATCAGAGAAAAAGTTAGAGAACAACTCGAGTCCTGGAGGGGACGAGGTACCCGAGGAGGGGAGGGTGCTTTTAATCAGGTCATCTGGAATTCTGCCCCATCACTGTGGAATACTGAGCCCAGGGAAGTAAATCCATTAATATACACATGTGTCACACAGGCTGATAAGAAGAACTGAAGCGGTAGTCAGACTAAATACTGAAAAGATTTGTTAAAGTAGTAAGGAAACTACATATTGAACATATTAGTTAAAGTAGTAGGGAAACTACATACTGAACATATTAGATAAAGCAGTAATTAAACTACACAGCGAATGCATTAATTAAAGTAGTAATTAAACTACATAGTGAATGCATTAATTAAAGTAGTAGGGAAAATACTTCAAGAACACATTAGTTAAAGTAGTAGGGAAACAACACAGTGAACACATTAGTTAAAGTAGTAGGGAAACTATATAGTGAACACATTAGTTAAGGTAGTAGGAAAACTACATACTGAACACATTATTTAACCTAGTAGTGAAACTACATACTGAACACTTTAGTTAAAGTAGTAGGGAAACTACATACTGAACACTTTAGTTAAAGTAGTAGGGAAACTACATACTGAACACTTTAGTTAAAGTAGTAGGGAAACTACATACTGAACATATTAGATAAAGTAGTAGGGAAACTACATAGTGAACATATTAGTTAAAGTATTAGGGAAACTACATAATGAATATATTAGTTAAAGTAGTAAGGAAACTGCATACTGAACTTATTAGTTAAAGTAGTTGGGAAACTACATACTGAACTCATCAGTTAAAGTAGCAGGGAATCTGCATAGTGAACACCTTAGTTAAAGTAGTTTGGAAACTACATACAGAGCACATTATTTAAAGTAGTAGCTAAACTGCATAAAGAGTACAATAGTTAAAGTGGTATGGAAACTACATACTGAACACATTAATAAAAATAGTATGGAAACTACATAGTGAACGCATTAAATAAAGTAGGAGGGAAACTGTATAGTGTACACAATTGTTAAAGTGAAAGAGAAGCTACAAACTGAACATATTAGTTAATGTAGTATTAAAATACGTACTTAACACATAATTTAAAGAGGTAGGGAAACTACATACTGAACACAATAGTTAAAGTAGTATTGAAATTACATCATGAACATAATATTTAATATAACAGGGAAACTATATAATGAACATATTAGTTATTGTACTAGGGAAATTAGATAGTCAACATAATTGTTAAAGTGAAAGAGAAGCTACAAACTGAACATATTAGTTAAAGTAGTAAGGAATATACATACTGAGCACATTATTTAAAGCAGTATGGAAAATACATAGTGAACACATTAATTAAAGTAGAAGAGAAATTACATAGTGAACATAATAGTTAAAGCAGTAAGGAAACTACATAGTAAACATATTAGTTAAAGTAATAGGTAAACTATGTACTGATCACATTAGACAGTTAAAGTACTAGGAAACTACATATTGAACACATTAGACAGGCAAATTAGCACGGAAACTACATAATGAACACATGAAACTTAAAGTAGTAAATGAACTACAAACTCAACATATTACGCAGTTAAAGTAGTAGGAAACTACATACTGAACAGATTAGACAGTTAAAATAATTATGAAACTACATATTGAACACACTAGACAGTTACATTAATAACGAAACTACATACTGAACATATTAGACAGTTAAAGTAGTAGGGAAACTACATACTGAACACATTAGACATTTCCCAGAACTTCAGTTTAACGGAACAGGAACTTTCAACTCATGCAGTTCCAACTACTTCAGTCTAACCAAACAACAGCTGTTCAACTTATAAAGTCATGGGCAGTCTTAACGTACAGTAACTAAGCTCAAGAAAAATCGCCTTCACTCCAACTTAGAGGAAATAATTACTACCCCAAACCAACCTTGGGGAAATAATTACTACCCCAAACCAACCTTGGGGAAATAATTACTACCCCAAACCAACCTTGGGGAAATAATTACTACCCCAAACCAACCTTGGGGAAATAATTACTACCCCAAACTAACCTACGGGAAATAATTACTACTCCAAACAAACCTACGGAAATAATTAATACCCTAAACCAACCTACGGGAAATAATTACTACTCCAAACCAACCTACGGGAAATAATTACTACCCCAAACTAACCTACGGGAAATAATTACTACTCCAAACAAACCTACGGAAATAATTCACCATCGTCATCATCATCATCATCATCATCATCATCATCATCAAGTGCCGTGCCCACTGGCGTTGACTATTATGCTTCTCCAGAGTACACGATCCTTCATGCAGGCCATCAATTCAGTTGGTGATCTCCTCTCGCACCATCCCGTCAGACTGTCCAGTATTATTTCTCGTGGTCTTCCTCTTGATCTTCTTCCTTATATTTTTCCTGTTGTTATAATATTTTTTATGCCCCCTCTTCTCATTGCATGTCCTATGAAAGTAAGGTAGACAGATGTGTATGGTTCAGTTTTACAAAGTGAGGGAAGGAGTGAGTAAGGTGAGAAAAAAACGAATAGAAAGTATGAGAATGTATAAATGAAAAACATACAACATCAGATATTTCGGCGTGAGCCTTATTCGAGGATACATACACAACGAAACAAAAACACGAAGAACTTATCTGAATGTGTCTTCCTCCAAGTCGAAAACAGAAATGTGTGTAGTAGAAGGGAGACGGAAACAACCACGCTGCCTCCAACAAAAGATGCCCGATAGAGCCAATCGAAAAGAAGAGATGGAGAGAGAGTGGGAGAAAGGGGTGGGGGAAGGCAATAGAAACATGACAGCCGCTAGAGTTGTCGGGGGGGGGGGGGAAGAGGGGAGGGAAAAGGGGACGGGAGAGATAATGAATGAAGAGCATAAACACCTACAGGGAGAAAATGTGAAACTGGTGAATAGGACAAGACCAATATGTTGGCAAAGAAGAAAATAGGATGGTGGTAGGGAGGGGTAGAATAAGGAAGAAAGTAGAGTTTAAAAAAGGCCAGTGGAAAAATAAAGAAGTTACAGAAAGCTGAAGACAGTGTTAATTCCAGCTAGGTGGAGACAGCCAGTCTGGAAAATAAGGCGCTGTTCTAGAACCCTCCGAAATCGTACATCAGCAGAACAAGAGCGGATCGCACTAACAGAAATGTCCTGTTTACCCCTGTGGTTGCTAAGGCAAAAATGATTAGCCACAGGTGTCCAGGCCCTCTTAGAAATATCACTGAGATGCTGGCGAAATCGATCTCCTAACCGTAAGCCAATCTCCCCTATGTACTTCAAACCTTTATTTAAACCAGTTTTACTGCAGTCGCCATCCCTTTCATCTGTCCTATGAAAGTACATTGTCTCTCTCTTATCTTTTTGACAAGGTTTTTTGTCTCTCCAGCTCTTCTCATACATTCTTCATTAGTTATTTTTGCTGTCCAGGGGATTCGCAACATTCTTCTAATAAACCACATTTCTGCTACTTCCAATGATTTTTGTGCAGATTTGCCTATTGTCCATGATTCACTTCCATTTAACAAGATAGGTTCAATATAGTATTTTAGGACTCGTTTTTTAACATTCATTGATAAGGATGTGTTGGTTAATATGTTTCTCATTCTCTGAAATGCAGTCTTTGCTTGGTCTATTCTGTTCCTTATTTCTGTTCTGCATTTCCCATCTGAAGTTATTACTGCTCCAAGGTATTTGAATTTCTGCACCTGCTTTAGAATAGTTCCGTTTAATTTTATACTGCATGCTGGTGGATTCTGCTTCCTAGATATAACCATAGTCTCTGTCTTTTTTGATGTTCAAAGTAAGACCTTTCTGTCCACTTTCTTTGGCGACTTTATCCAAGAGATTTTGCAGGTCTTGTTGGTTCTCAGCTATCAGTACTGTGTCGTCAGCATACCGAAGGTTGTTAGTATTGTATCCTCCAATTTTTATGCCTAGTTCTGTGATAATCGTTTTTAAATACTCTCGCTGTACAGAGAAAAAAGGTCTGGAGATAGTACACATCATTGTTGCACCCCTTGATTTATAGGTTGATATTTTCCAGTTCTATTTTCAACTCGAATTGATGCTTCTTGCTGCCAGTATAGATGTTTTACAATCCTCAGGTCTTTGCCGTCTATATTGATGTCTTCAAGCATTTTAATAATTTCATTATGTTTCACCTTGTCAAATGCCTTGGTGTAATGAATGAAGCATAAGTAGAGATCTTTCTGTACTTCTAAAGCTCTTTCTGTTAGTGTTCGTAAAGCATAAATGGCATTGTGTGTTCCCTTTCCTTCAACAAATCCAAACTGTTCATCTGCTATTTCCATTTTTATCTTTTTCCTTGTTCTTATCATAATGTTTCTCAGAAGTAGCTTCGTTATATGACATGAGAGGCTGATAGACCGGTGATCATCACATTCCTTTGCACCTGGTTTCTTTGGTAGTGCTATAAACGTGGATTTAATCAGGTCACTGGGAATATAACCACTGTTGTAAATGTCATTCAAAGCTTGGTTATTATTTTTATTCCTGTCTCCTCTAGTGCCTCAATTTTTTCTATTCTTATATTATCAGGCCCAGTCGCTTTTCCTTTCTTCGTTTGTTTGATGGCATCTATGATTTCATCTTCAAGTATTGGCGGTCCATCACAGTTTTCAGTATCTGGTGTTAATTCTGGTCTTTCTCCTCCATATAGCTCACCGATATACTCTGTCCACCTGTCCACAATGTCTTCTTTTCCCATTAACATTTTACCTTCTTTTGATTTCAGGCATCCTGTGGTATATTTTGCTTTCCTGCCTGTGAGTTCATTAATTCGTTTGTGCATGTTTTTGCTGTCTTTATTATGAGAGTCCTCTGTCTGTCTGCACTGTTCATTTAACCACACTTCTTTTGCATCTCTGCATTTGCGTCTTATTTCTTTATTTATCTTGCTATATTTTTCCTCGTTATTTTTACTCCTCCTCCACTTTTCCGTCAGTCCTAAGATGTCGTCTGTCATCCATTTATTTTTAGAGGCTTCTTTTTTTGGTGGTATTATCTCCTTAACAGTTTGGTGGATAGAATCTCTTAACATTGCCCTTTGTTCATCTATACTGTTTATCTTTGCTATTGCATTGTATCTATTTGTTATAATAACTTTGTATTGTTCTCGCAGTTCTTGGTCATTTTTAAGTATTTCAGTATTCAGTTTGATGTTTCTCACTTTTCTGCCTGCTTTCTTTAGCTTTATTCTAACTTTTCCACAGAGTGGATCATGGTCACTATTGTAGTCAGCTCCTGGCATGGTTTTTGTTGTCAGTAATGCATTGCGGAATCGTTTGTTGATTAATATGTAGTCTATCTGGTTAAAAGTCTTTTGGTCTGGGCTGCACCACGTTGCCAGTCTTTGAGGATATTGTTTAAACCAGGTGTTTCCTACAACCATGCTATGTATTCTTGATCATTCAATTAATTTATAACCTTTGTCATTTCCCTCCCCCAGTCCATAGTCACCAACGATGTCTGAAGTTCTTCCTTTGCCAACTTTGGCATTAAAAATAAGTACTAGACCAAACCAACCCAGGGAAATAAACACTATCCAAAACCATTCTAGGGGAAATAATTACTACACCAAACCAACCTAAGGGAAATAATTACCACCCCAAACCAATCTAAGGGAAATAAACACTACGCCAACCAACTTAGGGGAAATAATTAGTACCCCAAACCAAGCTAGCGGGAATAAACACTACCCAAAATCAACCTAGGGGAAACTCGTAATTACTACCCCAAACCAAACTAGGGGAAATAATTACTACCCCAAACCAACCCATGGGAAATAATTAATACCCCAAATCAACCTAGAGGAAATAACTACTACCCCAAACAATCTTGGAGAAATAATCACAACCCCAAACCAACCTACGGGAAATAATCACAACCCCAAACCAACCTATGGGAAATAATTACCACCCCAAACCAACATAGGGGAAATAATTACTACCCCAAATCAGGACGATGATTGTTCCCCCTACACCTACCTTCAAAACCTGATACTTCCCCGTCCCCCAGCTCAGCCCAGTTACCTTTATTACCTCCAGCCTATTTCTACCTCATATCATTGTAGAAAAAAAGTAATAAACCTCGTTTGATTGTGCTGCTAGAAATGTCTACTTGTCTTCAAGCAGGTCACGTAAAAAGTCAGGCCAGGCAGTGACTGGGCTTTCATTGTCCATGGCAAAGTCAGACAAGAAGAAACTATCGTTGACATCAGACATGGATGTGGACACAGACAGTAAGTAATTATTTTGTGCTGAATTGTTTACATTAAAACATGAACAAAAAATAATTAACAGAAAAAGTAGAACAATGTAGTTATAAAAAAGGCAACACATTAATAAACAGAGATAGAGAGATAGTGTGTCAGTGTGTATGTGTGTGAGAGAGAGAGAGAGAGGGGGGGGGAACGAACGAACATACGTTATTTTCAACGGGTTAAGAATTGGCCACGCAGGCCCGTCTGACATTCTGCCCTTCAAGAGGAATGAATGAATGAATGAATAATCTTTATTTTTAAAGGGTAAAGAATTGGGCACGCAGGCCAGTCTTACATTCTGCCTTTCATCACTCAATATTTCATTTTACTCGATTTTATACAAATTACATTAGAAAGAGAGAGAGATTGATTGATTGATGTTTATTTCGAAAGGGTTAAGAATTGGGCACGCAGGCCCGTCTGACATTCTGCCCTTTATCATACATCTTTCACTCTATTCCAGACATTCTACAAATATGCTGTTCATATAACAAACATAACTAACATTGAAGCTGAGAGACATAAAATAAAATATAACACTTACGTTTCGCTCTTAAACATTCACTCAGTACAGAAGTAACTACATACATTATAAATGACTATCTACTAAACAAAATTTTCAGGACTATTCAGAAAACAATTAATTGTATTCGGTGTCTGTAAGAGCAGCTTAAGATAACTTTTAAGTTTTATAATTCATGGAGGCATGTATTCGACATCAAATAGATGTTGGGAAACTTGTAGTTGTAGGAAGGAGTATAATTTATATTTTTTATATAGGATGGGAGGGTATTCCAAAGATGAGCAGCAGAATAACTAAAGCTTTTCTTGTAAAGATCAAGCTAAGGTTTTGGAAGACATATGTTGTTCAAGCGTTGGCTCCACTGTGGGCTAAATTTGAACAGGTTCCATAGATAAGGCGGGGCATGCCGTGAAAGAATTTGATGTACTAACTTGGCTTTGTTGAAGAGGAACCTGTTCTTAAGAGGTAGTTTTTTGATACGTTTGCGATGATTAGTTGTTTGTGCTTGATCTTTGTCACTAATAAGCTTTACTGCTCGCTTTTGGAGAGAGCAAAGCCTCTTTGTATTTGACACTGTGCAACCATCCCAAACTGTTGAGCAATAGTCTAAATGTGTTTGTACATGAGCTATGCGGTATGTCTTCCTAGTGTCTTGATCTATGAAGTGCTTAATTTTAGCTAATTGGTATAGTTTTTGTGCGATGAGTTTTGTTAGACATTGCACATGAGAGTTCCAGGTCAGATGTTGGTCAATAATAAGACCTAGTGTTTTGTGCTCGCTAACGTTTTCTATCTGTGATGTTTCTGTACAGAGCCAAGTGTTGTTTTTGTTGCGTTTTGTAGTTTCTGTCTTGTTGTTATGAGCATTGATTTTGTTTTATCGATGTTTATAATCATGCCATTATTTTTGCTCCATCCAATTAAATTGTATAACTCGACCTGAAGATTGTTTCTAGATTAACACAATCGTAGTCACTGGTGTAGACTGTGCAATCATCGGCGAAAAGGTCACAAGAAGAGTGTTTAAGATGATATGGAAGATCATTGATATAGATAGCAAAGAGAAACGG
>CM019693.1:47716338-47769365 GCA_009760885.1 Achatina immaculata | reverse complement strand
TTAATGGGAGGTAACAATTAGACGACGGAGATGAAAGCGACTAAAGCGAAGACGAATATAAAGAAGGGAGGAGGATTCAGAAAGGCAGAGAGGAGAGGAGGAGGATTCAGAGAGATGCAGGGGGAGAGGCAGGCAGATGCAGGTAGAGAGAGGAAGATTCAGCAAGAGAGATGTAGAGATAGAGACATAGTGTTAGACTGAACTAGTGTAGCAAGAGATTGTACAGTAATTGTTATCACGAGCTTTTGTATTAAAGTATGAAGTATTGAATATTGTGAAGCAGAGAACGCTGCTTAAATACTGCTTTTAGAATATGCGAATTATGAGATTTTGAGATTTCGTGCTACAATGATGAAAATAATGAACTGTATATAATCCTGCCTATTATTGCAAGTGAAGTTATCAGCTATACGTAATGAAAATATCGGTCATAATAAATGACGTCAGAGAACTGTTCATGAGGCTTCATCTATCGTGATGTTTGTGAAACTTCGATGTGTAATGTGATGAGGAAAGAGAAACTTAATGAATAATATAAAAGAACATAATCTTCAATAACAATAATACCATAAAATAGAACAATCTTTGTTAAACTGGTGCCGTGACCAGGATTATGATATTGTGAGATCTTGAGATTTCGTGCTACAATGATGAAAACAATGAACGGTGTATAATATTGTCTATTATTCCAAGTGAAGTTATCAGCTATACGTATTGTTCATATTTGTCATAATAAATGAATTCAGTGAAATGTTCCGCAGGCTTCATTATTGCCATTTATGTGAAACTTCGATGTGAGATGTGATGAGGAAAGAGAAAGATAATGAACAAAACAAAATAGAACTCACATTGTTAAACTGGTGCCCGTGCCTATTCCCGACATTTAGGAGGAGACGACCTGGCGTAGAAGCGGCCACACTGAGAAGTACTAGCTATTAAAGATCACGTGCTGATGATTTAACCAAAGCTTTGTAATTTAAACAGACAGAGAACATTTTATCTTTATAACAGTGGTAGTATTCAGAACTCAGAATGGTGTTAATTAGAGATTGATTGATTGATTGATTGATCTTTATTCAAAAGGGTTAAGAATTGGGCACGCAGGCCCGTCTGACATTCTGCCCTTTATCATACATCTTTCACTCTAGAACATTAATGAGACATTCACGAGGAACATCAGCGACAGAGGGACAGTATTTTCGACCAGGAACAAGAGATAGTTAAGTTAGGTATTAGTTTAATTGTTGTTGCAATTGCAGTGTATATTGGTTTGATTTATACTGCTGTGTTAGAATATTTTTTTTTTACTAGAAATTATTGATTATTTCACCGAATATTTCAGAGTGTGAGTAATACAGAGATTTTTTTTTTCAGAGATAGTATTAGAGAAAATGGCAGAAACACCAGAAATAGACATACTGAAATGGGAGGTCAGATATTTGAGGAGAGAAGTATCTAGATTAGGTAGAGAGTTGAGACAGGAAAGAAATATGAGAATACATTACAATTTTTATCCCAGAATAGATGTTGGACAGACACACAACTCTTGTTATAGAAATGAGAGAGTTGGAAGAAGAAACAAATATCAAAACCAGGGACACTATACAGACATGAGATATATAACCAGACAACCAGCCTACAACGACACAAGGTTTAGAGACAACTACCAGCACAAATCTTTTAAAAGAAACGACTGCAGATATATGTCACATAACACCGAAAGGTCTGATAAGAATATGAAGAAAGAAAGAAATTCTGTAGTGCGTACGATATTAGACACAGATAGACGAAATAACTATGAGACGAAGAGGAATAAAACTAGGGTAGAATTAGTCCAGGCTGGTAGCCAGACAGTTAATGACAGAAAAGACAGGTCAACAAACACAGACCTAGGCGGATTAGCTCGCACAATGGTTAATGTAGGTGTGGGAGTGAGCGAAGATTGTTTGGTAAGAAAGAGTGATGTAGCCACAAACACCTTACCCACAGAAACATGTGATATTACCATAGAAACAGACAGGATCGTGTTAACGGATAGCTCTACGTGTCTGGCAGATAGAACAGCTGACATGAATGAAGATACTGTCAAAGTATGCAATAATTGTCAGAGACAAGTAGATGGTACATGTTATACAATAGGTGCTGTCACTGATATTAACATGACTGATGAAAGGCTGACATCAGATGATGATCATATTCCAGATGAAGATGAACTTAAAACATTTATGAAAGATATCCTAAATTATGCCAGTAGGTCACAATCACACACGACGAAGAATGAGATAGTTAATGATGTACACGTGGGCTATCCCGCATTAGATAACAAATATGGACAAATATACATAGAGGATGCGTTGAAGGATCTCATTGACCATGATCCGGCGTTAACCAGGTGGTCACACATATGGAAGCATCAGCCAAATGCTAGTTCACAGATACAGGCAGTAAGGAACCTAAATACAACTGAGCGACACAATAATAAACACATAAAGACAAACCCCAATAAACGGCCAGTAGATAAGGTAGAGAAAATCAGAATGACAACATCAAAAGGATTTATTGTTCTTGACAATGAAGAAGTAGATAGAACAATGGAGAAATTGTGGAATTCTACTACACCCCCCTCAGTCCACATCAGAGATGTTTGTGCAGATTAATAACGTTCACCGTAAGGCAGATCTCACATACAATTATGTTTTCATAGAAGAAAAATGTAAAGCAAAATATGGTGAGAGAGAAAATACAGTTTCAAATGGTAACAAACTAGTAGGCAGCGTTCAAATAATGTCAAATAAAGGACAGGAAAAAGACAGTAGTAAAGAAACAGTTGGATGGACTATAACAGCAGCAGAGATAAGGGCAGCATTAATATAGGGTGGATGTGATGTAGACGCAGAACTTGGGATGATTAGGTCAAACAAATCACGTAACTGCTATGAACCTCGAGTTAAGCAACAGTCAAATGAAACACCAAAGATTATTGCTAGTATCAGTAGACCTCCGATCTCTCGGGAGACCATCCTTGCAAATCCAAATATTCCAGAAAATGACAAACGTTTGCCACTAGAAGGTTTTGGTTATGATGAGCAGGGACATTTGTTTTATCAGCATGGAATATCAAACCGTATTTCAAATCAGGATAAGACAGTTGTTAAGGATGAATGGGCCTATGAGAAGTTAAATAATTACGCTACAGGAAACAGAGAAAGTAAATACAGAGGTAAAGGAATGAGACGAAATAGAAGGCGCTAATGATGAAATATTAATGACGTTAAAGGTTCCAGTATTCTGAGTATACAGGTTCAAGATTATTAGAATACATACTGTGTTACAGATTCACCTAATGTTAAGGTTAAATAATTGTTGATGCTCATGATATACATCCATAATGGATTTAGCTTTGATGATGTACATTTTTTTTTGCATTGCTAATATGGTATTTTTAATGTTGAAATGCTCAGAAATTGAGAGTGTTAGTAGTACAACACTCGATGTATCTTTTTTATGGTGAATAATAATGTAATATTGCATATTTTTGTATGATGAATGAAGTGCCTACACATTTTTTTGAGATATGGAAACACACTTTTCATTTGTATTAAGAGGAGTAGGGTGAGATGTTTGGGTGTTGCCAGATTGTTTAGTGTAACCAAGAAGGTTGTGTTGTGATTATCAATACGAGGATACCCTCAGCACTAAAAATGGTTGGCATAGAGGGATGGAGACCCAAGAGTTATCATGATAGAGGAGTACTTGGGGGTAAAATAATTGAAGTCAGTGGAACAAATTTCGTGATACTATTATAGGAGTATTCTGGTTTTTCAAGGAACCAGTACATCACATTTCACACTGAGTATGTATCAGGGAATGTGTATGAGATATCCTATGGTTGCCGCTGATGATGAGAAACGGGAGGTTTGTCGAATGAAAATTCATCATAAGGGCAATAAAGTGATTCGTTTTGAGGTTGGGCCTCAACTGTAATGACAGTATTTTTGGTCATTTGAAAGAATGTATGTTTTTCTTTTTCTTGAGTGTGTATGGGAATACACTTTGATGCAGAATATGTATAATCTAAAAGAAGAAGAATGAATGTATGTTTTATGCGCATGTGTAACAAGATGTAATTATTATCTGACATATTGTTCTTTGATGGTTAAGAGTTATTGAGAGAATGTAACTACCATGTAATTGCTTACAGTAGTCGATATAGCTGACAGTTAACATTCTGACTTAAACAAGCGGAGGTAACCGCAAAGTGAAATTTTTGGTACTGTGGTTCATATGGGAACATATTTTGGTAGCTCATTACTTACAAGGCACTTTGCTAGTTTTTTTTTGGTAGTCATAATGTTAACAATATGACTTAAACATGGGGAGGTATGTAGCATAGCCTTGTAAGTAATGATTATAGTTATTATTATTATTATTATTATTATTGTTATTATTATTAGTGAAATGATCAGGTATATAGTTAGGAGGGTATTGGGTGGCAGGATGGTGGATCAAACGGCGACAAAGAAGGTATAGTTAGAGGAGCGAGGAACGGATACTCGGTACTTCAAAGACCTGATCAAAGGTAAAACCGTATCGATAGATCTGATAGATCGTGAGAGTGGTCCAGTTCTAGAGGTGCGACTTCGCGCGCACATGCAGTAGCCCAGGGGGAACGATTGACCAGTAGATCAAAGACTGAACAGAGAACGGACTAGGCCCCGAAGCAGGTAACATGAAAGAGATGGTGGACTTGTTAATGGGAGGTAACAATTAGACGACGGAGATGAAAGCGACTAAAGCGAAGACGCTAGTTGCGACCGGTTTTGGCGTGGTCAGAACTTACGAATATAAAGAAGGGAGGAGGATTCAGAAAGGCAGAGAGGAGAGGAGGAGGATTCAGAGAGATGCAGGGGGAGAGGCAGGCAGATGCAGGTAGAGAGAGGAAGATTCAGCAAGAGAGATGTAGAGATAGAGACATAGTGTTAGACTGAACTAGTGTAGCAAGAGATTGTACAGTAATTGTTACCACGAGCTTTTGTATTAAAGTATGAAGTATCGAATATTGTGAAGCAGAGAACGCTGCTTAAATACTGCTTTTAGAATATGCGAATTATGAGATTTTGAGATTTCGTGCTACAATGATGAAAATAATGAACTGTATATAATCCTGCCTATTATTGCAAGTGAAGTTATCAGCTATACGTAATGAAAATATCGGTCATAATAAATGACGTCAGAGAACTGTTCATGAGGCTTCATCTATCGTGATGTTTGTGAAACTTCGATGTGTAATGTGACGAGGAAAGAGAAACTTAATGAATAATATAAAAGAACATAATCTTCAATAACAATAATACCATAAAATAGAACAATCTTTGTTAAAACAGAACTTCATTACTTAGGGAGCTATATTTTACATTAAGGTTGGAGACAATTCTTCATAATGTAGGGAGGTATACTTTACATGAAGACTGGAGACATCTCTTCAAAACATATACTTTTCGACAGGATTACAGGGGCACAGAAAGATAATAACAAATAATATATTTTTTTATAATTATTCGCTTTTGAAAAATGTACATAATTCTCCTCTAATAACTGTTTTACGTTGTTATTGAAACATATTCTATAAATATATGTCACATATTAGCATATGTTCGTTTAAAAAATAATATGTAATTGATTGTCTAGGTTGAAAATACAAAATAAATTCACTCAAGTGATTAATGGGGCTGAAAATAGTGCGATATGTTTCAGAACTCTGCTTACTACAACTTGATGTACACTTAGGCCTAGACAGTCAAGTAAACAATATATTGACCTACTTGCTCCACCCCCACCCCGTGTGAAATAATGAAGTTTACTGAATAACAAACGGCGATTTAGCTTTTGTAATTATTCTACATTAAACGTCATGATAATCTAGAGAAGACCGTCTTGGAAGGGTACATAATGGGAAAAAGAAAGAGAGGAAGACCAAGGCGAAAATGGCTGGAAGACATCGTTGATGATCTGCTAAACGATGCATCAACAGCAGGCCATCTTGCTCACAACCGAGAGGCCTACAGGAGTGCTGTTTAGGAGGCAAAGTTGCTCAAGGGACATGCAAATGAATGAATGAATGTATGAATATATTCTACATCATTTGCATTAGTCTCTGATTTCATTATCATCCCTCGACCAAACGTTACACTGAGATATTGTAAAAAGTGATTTTATTAGTTTTATTACTGTAACAGGGAATCTTGCTTACAACCAAAAGGCCTACAGGAGTGCTGTTAGGGAGGCAAAGTTCTGCAAGGGACATGCAAATGATTGACTGATTACTGTGACATTGGTACAAAGAGAGAACGGTGATGCTGGGATGATTGACAAGAACTCAAAATTCACAGAACTCTGTCCTATCAGTCTGCTTTCATTTTTCATATCTATCGCATCAGTCTGCTTTCATTGTTCATGTCTATCGCATCAGTCTGCTTTCATTGTTCATGTCTATCGCATCAGTCTGCTTTCATCGTTCCATGGCCTCCATAATGGTACATTACGTTTCATAAACAATGACAGCTTACCTGATGTTAAGGGAACTTACTTACATGATACTGATGTTCATTATATATAGCATTGGCTATCAGGTTTTTTAAGTCGGAATGTTTCCTGGTGATATGAGACAATTGCTTCTACATTCACTTGCCACATGATCTGATCATTCAGAGAATTGCATCTTGGTTTTCTTTTACTTCTATTTTCATGGAGTTCTTCAGTGAAAAAACGATTTGCGAATTTCTAGAATTTCATGGATATTCCTACCTTCCTACTTTCCAAATTGTCTTGTCTTTTGTCTGCCTGTCTGTCGCTCTGTCCGTCTGTTCAGGACCGAAATCTTTACAACAAGAAGGCCTCAAATATTATTTCTGACAACATTCATCACTTCTAATGGAATTCTACAAATGGGAGTGACACATCAAATCTGGAATTCCCTAAATTAGTCTGAGCTGGACCGGAAATTCTATTGATTACAGTCACGTGATCTGACAAACGAAAAAGAAACCCCGATATTATTCAGGCAATACCAGTCTGTTAAATCTATCACAGGATGTGGAAAGTCCATGCTGATTCTGACATTCTTCATCTTCCTTTAGTGAGAGAAAGTGTTTCTGAATTTGTACACACTATATCAGAGGTAGGAGTCTAGTTTTTGTTAGCAGATCCGGTAAACGTTTGTTTATTGATACAAATTATTTGTGCTTATATAATAAATAGTGGAATTGTTTTTGTAATGGAACTTGTAATGTTAGAATAAAAGTAAGTAAATATAGAAGAAATAATTTTGGAATGAGTCTGTCATACTGTAGTGTACGTTTGTTATTTTTTAATGTAATATTTGTAACACACATATTGTAATATTACTACATTGAACAAAGAAACAATGTCCGATAAACCTTTCTTTACTTAAATTTATACATTTCGAGGTTCCAGTATATGAAACATGGCCACTATCATCATGTGTAGTTGTTCAATATACTTTCTGATTCCCACGTCTATTTATACCTGCATCTCTCTCTCTCTCTCTCTCTCTCTCTCTCTCTCTCTCTGAACCTTAAGTGCCTAGGGCACATGGGGCTTCCGCAAGGGTTTTCCACAAATGCCTGTCCTTCGCCTTTATTTCTGCTCTTGCCCAGGTGAGCCCTCTATTGCTCAACATCTTTTCTGTTGTTCTTCTCCATGTCTTTTTTGGCCTACCCTTACTTCTGTTCCCCTGTGGTGTCCATCTTAGTGCTATTTTTAGTAGTGAGTTGTCAGTCATTCGGAGCACATGTGCCAACCATTGCCAGCGTCTTTACTCAATAATTGCTGTCAGTGGCTTCATCGGCATTTCTGCCAATAAGATATTGTTTCTTATGGTGTTTGGCCAAAATATTTTTCTAATTCTTCGTAAACATTTAGCCTGGAAAGAATTCAACTTGTTTTCTATGGTTTTGGTGATTTTCCAGCATTCACTTCCATAGAGTAGTACACTTAGAACATTACTCTTAAATATCCTGATTTTCATATTTATGCTTAGTTTATTTGATTTCCATATATTCTGCAGCATTGCAAAAGCCTGGTTTGCTCTAGTAAGTCTGCTGTTGATGTTATCTGTGCTGTCTCCATTTTCTACTACTCTGCTGCCAAGGTATACAAATTCGTTGACCTCCTCCACTAACTTGCTATCTACTCTGAGTACATTTCTATTGTTCACATTTTGCTTCATTAACAATACCTGTATAGGCCACCATTAAACAAGTCATGACACATTTAACACGTGTTTTGTCTTTATAGTAGTAATGTGTATATATGCGTATCTTTGCCTATTTATCTGCGTCATTAAACTATTCCAAAACTGGAATAACCCACACTGTTACTAAACTATACGTAAAGCAACAAATCACACCAAGATATCAAAACTCACCAAAAACAGATAATGTCATTGGGCCATACAAGTGAACGAAAACTATCTTTCATTCAACAGCTCTGCACAAAGACATATTCATTTTATTGAAAATAAAGTAGACTACTTTACTATTCCAAAGAATCACTAGGTTTAATATAACAACTGATGCAGATAGTTACGATGAAGAATGGAGCGAAATCTGGGGCATGAAATACAAATATTAAAAGTAGATATAATCAACAGTTCCGGCGAGTAGCATCTCACCATAGGAAACAATACAGTTACTCAGAATTCATACTTACAAGTCAGCAGTCTCAGAAAAACAACAGACTTACACTACAAGCAAGTCAATCCTGAGAAGAACAAGGGCCAAAAAAAAAACTATATACATCCTAATCTAAACTATCAGCAAGAAGCCCTTTTGGTCCTCACAAGGTCTGAAAATCATGCAAATATCCTCACATATTGGACGTATAATCTTCACTCTGCACATTTTCAGCCCATATTTCTGTGTATTTCTGTATTCATGTCCCTCTTTATTATTATTATTATCGTTTTGTTTTTTTTTTTTGGTTGCGAGTTTTCTATTGCAACTTTTCACTTTGACTTCACTAGGTTTTCTCCAGCTATTCCTGCCCTGAGTTTTTACAACGAGCAACACTTCTTGCCAAGGGCTTCGTTAATTTTGATAACACTTTTTCCTGCGACATTTAAATTCCAAGTATAACGCATATTCACACTACATCCTAGCTACAAGTACAGCACACATTCATCCTACAACATTGCTACACGTAAATCACATATTCAGTCATGCTACGAGCACAGCAGACATTCACCCTACAGTCTAACTACAAGTACAGCACACATTCATCCTATAGCCTAGGTACACATATAGCACACATTCACCCTACATCCTACCTACAAGTACAGCACACATTCATCCTATAGCCTAGGTACACATATAGCACACATTCACCCTACATCCTACCTACAAGTACAGCACACATTCGCCCAACATCGTATATACAAGTATAACGCATATTCACACTACATCCTAGCTACAAGTACAGCACACATTCATCCTACAACATTGCTACACGTAAATCACATATTCAGTCATGCTACGAGCACAGCAGACATTCACCCTACAGTCTAACTACAAGTACAGCACACATTCATCCTATAGCCTAGGTACACATATAGCACACATTCACCCTACATCCTACCTACAAGTACAGCACACATTCATCCTATAGCCTAGGTACACATATAGCACACATTCACCCTACATCCTACCTACAAGTACAGCACACATTCGCCCAACATCGTATATACAAGTAAAACACACATTCACACTTCAGCCTAGCTACAAATAAAGCACACATTCAGCCTATACCTCAGTTACTAGTATAGCACACATTTACCTTACAGCCTAGCGACCCATACAGCACACCTTCACCCTACAGCCTAGCTACTAATACAGTACACATTTACCCTACAGCCTAGCTAAAAGTACAGCACACATTCATCCTACAGCCTAGCTACAAGTACAGCATACATTCACGCTATAGCCTTGCTACGAGCACAGCACAATTCACCCTACAGCCTATATACATGTAAAGCACACATTCACTATACAGCCTATATACAAGCAAAGCACACATTCAGTCTACAGCCTATGAACAACTAAAGCACACATTCACCCTACAGCCTAATGAATGAAAGAATGAATAATCTTTATTTTTAAAGGGTAAAGAATTGGGCACGCAGGCCTGTCTTACATTTTGCCCTTCATCACTCCATCTTTCATTCTTCCCACACACTTGATTTAGTACAAATATACAAATTAAATTAGGAAAAAAACATATCAAAAGAGTGTAAGATTTAACATATCAAAAGAGTGTAAGATTTAACTACTACATTCAAAGTAAAAGAGAAGAAGTCATTAACCTAATAAAATAGCACTCACTCACACATACACACGCAGACATATACATAAATAAAAATACATTGTAAATACAGATCTTCTAACATATGTTTTTAAACAAACATTATAATGATTTCTAACAATATCTAACAAGTTGCTTTTCTAACTATGTCATTTTAGTACTTGATGGTTGGCGAGTCACGTGTTGAGAGAGTGCTGGCTATTTTATGGAGGCATATAATTACAAGCAAGTAAATAATGAAAAAGGTTTGAGTTAAAGGATGAAGTATTACCAATGGATTTTAAATGGTAGAGGAGGGTGTTCCAGAGCTGTACTGCAGAGTATGCAAGGCTTTTCTTGTACAGATCAATCCTGGGTTTAGGAAGAGGACAGTTTTTTTTTTTTTAATGCTGGCTATGTTTAGTGTTATATGTAAAGATTGATCACAAGTAAGGCGGAGCATTGTGCGATAGAATTCTCTGAACAACCTTAACTTTGTTAAAAATGATTATATTTTTGAGGGGTAGAATTTTGAGTTATTTATGTTGATCTACAGTCTGTACTGCGTGTTTGTCACAAATAAGGTTTAATGCTCGCTTGTGAAGTGAGTGGAGCCTTTTTGTGTTTGAGACTGAGCATCTATCCCAGATTGTGAAACAGTAATCTAAGTGTACTTGAATGTGTGGTATGTAGTATATTTTTCTTGTGTTTTTGTCGATAAAGTGTTTAATCTTGGCTAATTGGTAAACTTTCTGTGCAATCAAGTTTGTTAGGTTATGTACGTGAGAATTCCAAGTTAAATGCTGATCAATGATGAGTCCTAGGGTTTTATGTTCATGAACATTTTCTATTGCCTTAGTCCCAGCACAAAGCTGTAGTGAAGTTTTTGTTTCATTCTTTAGTTTCTGTCTTGTAAGTGATGAGCATGGATTTAGTTCTGTTCGTGTTTATCAACATACCATTGTTATTATTCCATTTAATCAAACTGTTTATATCATTTTGAAGCGTTGTCTGTAGTTTACTGATGTCATTTTACAAGTAAAGCACACGTTCACTCTACAGCCTATATACAAGTAAAGCACACATTAAATCTACAGCCTATATACAAGTAAAGCACACATTAACTCTACAGCCTATATACAAGTAAAGCACACATTAACTCTACAGCCTATATACAAGTAAAGCACACATTAATTCTACAGCCTATATACAAGTAAAGCACACATTAATTCTACAGCCTATATATAGCACACATTCACCCTACATCCTACCTACAAGTACAGCACACATTCATCCTATAGCCTAGGTACACATATAGCACACATTCACCCTACATCCTACCTACAAGTACAGCACACATTCGCCCAACATCGTATATACAAGTAAAACACACATTCACACTTCAGCCTAGCTACAAATAAAGCACACATTCAGCCTATACCTCAGTTACTAGTATAGCACACATTTACCTTACAGCCTAGCGACCCATACAGCACACCTTCACCCTACAGCCTAGCTACTAATACAGTACACATTTACCCTACAGCCTAGCTAAAAGTACAGCACACATTCATCCTACAGCCTAGCTACAAGTACAGCATACATTCACGCTATAGCCTTGCTACGAGCACAGCACAATTCACCCTACAGCCTATATACATGTAAAGCACACATTCACTATACAGCCTATATACAAGCAAAGCACACATTCAGTCTACAGCCTATGAACAACTAAAGCACACATTCACCCTACAGCCTAATGAATGAAAGAATGAATAATCTTTATTTTTAAAGGGTAAAGAATTGGGCACGCAGGCCTGTCTTACATTTTGCCCTTCATCACTCCATCTTTCATTCTTCCCACACACTTGATTTAGTACAAATATACAAATTAAATTAGGAAAAAAACATATCAAAAGAGTGTAAGATTTAACATATCAAAAGAGTGTAAGATTTAACTACTACATTCAAAGTAAAAGAGAAGAAGTCATTAACCTAATAAAATAGCACTCACTCACACATACACACGCAGACATATACATAAATAAAAATACATTGTAAATACAGATCTTCTAACATATGTTTTTAAACAAACATTATAATGATTTCTAACAATATCTAACAAGTTGCTTTTCTAACTATGTCATTTTAGTACTTGATGGTTGGCGAGTCACGTGTTGAGAGAGTGCTGGCTATTTTATGGAGGCATATAATTACAAGCAAGTAAATAATGAAAAAGGTTTGAGTTAAAGGATGAAGTATTACCAATGGATTTTAAATGGTAGAGGAGGGTGTTCCAGAGCTGTACTGCAGAGTATGCAAGGCTTTTCTTGTACAGATCAATCCTGGGTTTAGGAAGAGGACAGTTTTTTTTTTTTTAATGCTGGCTATGTTTAGTGTTATATGTAAAGATTGATCACAAGTAAGGCGGAGCATTGTGCGATAGAATTCTCTGAACAACCTTAACTTTGTTAAAAATGATTATATTTTTGAGGGGTAGAATTTTGAGTTATTTATGTTGATCTACAGTCTGTACTGCGTGTTTGTCACAAATAAGGTTTAATGCTCGCTTGTGAAGTGAGTGGAGCCTTTTTGTGTTTGAGACTGAGCATCTATCCCAGATTGTGAAACAGTAATCTAAGTGTACTTGAATGTGTGGTATGTAGTATATTTTTCTTGTGTTTTTGTCGATAAAGTGTTTAATCTTGGCTAATTGGTAAACTTTCTGTGCAATCAAGTTTGTTAGGTTATGTACGTGAGAATTCCAAGTTAAATGCTGATCAATGATGAGTCCTAGGGTTTTATGTTCATGAACATTTTCTATTGCCTTAGTCCCAGCACAAAGCTGTAGTGAAGTTTTTGTTTCATTCTTTAGTTTCTGTCTTGTAAGTGATGAGCATGGATTTAGTTCTGTTCGTGTTTATCAACATACCATTGTTATTATTCCATTTAATCAAACTGTTTATATCATTTTGAAGCGTTGTCTGTAGTTTACTGATGTCATTTTACAAGTAAAGCACACGTTCACTCTACAGCCTATATACAAGTAAAGCACACATTAAATCTACAGCCTATATACAAGTAAAGCACACATTAACTCTACAGCCTATATCAAGTAAAGCACACATTAACTCTACAGCCTATATACAAGTAAAGCACACATTAATTCTACAGCCTATATACAAGTAAAGCACACATTAATTCTACAGCCTATATAAAGCACACATTCACTCTACAGCCTATATACAAGTAAAGCACACATTAAATCTACAGCCTATATACAAGTAAAGCACACATTAACTCTACAGCCTATATACAAGTAAAGCACACATTAATTCTACAGCCTATATACAAGTAAAGCATACATTCACTCTACAGCCTATATAAAGCACACATTCACTCTACAGCCTATATACAAGTAAAGCACACATTCACTTTACAACCTATATACAAGAAAAGCATACATTCATTCTACAGCCTATATAAAGAACACATTCATTCCACAGCATATATACAAGTAAAGCACACATTCACTCTACAGCCAATATACAAGTAAAGCACACATTCACTCTACAGCCAATATACAAGTAAAGCACACATTTACTCTACAGCCTATATAAAAGTAAAGCACACATTCACCCTAAAACCTATATATACAAGTAAAGCACACATTCACTCTAAAACCTATATATACAAGTAAAACACACATTCACTCTAAAACCTATATATACAAGTAAAGCACACATTCACTCTAAAACCTATATATACAAGTAAAACACACATTCACTCTAAAACCTATATATACAAGTAAAGCACACATTCACCCTAAAACCTATATATACAAGTAAAACACACATTCACTCTACAGCCTATATACAAGTAAAACACACATTCACTTAACAGCCTATATACAAGTAAAACACACATTCACTTAACAGCATATATACAAGTAAAATACACAATCACTCAACAGCCTATATACAAGTAAAGCATGTATTCACTCAACAGCCTAGCTACAAAGTTTTGAAAATCTCTTCTCGTCTATGTGAATGTTAAAGATTACAGAACTATTCTATCTTACACAAAATTATGTTCAGCCTTAGTTAATTCCCTTGCACTAGAAACATACTTATTCATATTCTTACTTCACTCTCAAAGTAAAAGATCTGTTCCTATGTTCCACCTCACTGAGTTATGGCTTTGTGTACTAGGAGTGAAAACTTCATAGGTACATGTCTCCTTCATTTAGTATACATGATACAACACTGACCTAGAATAGAACGCTATATCCCACATAGAGATGTATTCAGAACGTAAAATAATTAACTGCACAATCTTTCATGAGCGTGAAATGGGTACGGTCCTTCAAACCAAAGCCTCAAAGCAGGTAGGCAGGGGAAATACAAAAACAGCAAAAGCTGAAAGAAAGGGAGAAGTAGAGAGAACAACTGGTAGCAGCGAACAATGAAAGAAAGGGAGAAGTAGAGAGAACAACTGGTAGCAGCGAACAATGAAAGAAAGGGAGAAGTAGAGAGAACAACTGGTAGCAGCGAACAATGAAAGAAAGAGAGAAGTAGAGAGAACAACTGGTAGCAGCGAACAATGAAAGAAAGGGAGAAGTAGAGAGAACAACTGGTAGCAGCGAACAATGAAAGAAAGAGAGAAGTAGAGAGACAACTGGTAGCAGCGAACAATGAAAGAAAGGGAGAAGTAGAGAGAACAACTGGTAGCAGCGAACAATGAAAGAAAGAGAGAAGTAGAGAGAACAACTGGTAGCAGCGAACAATGAAAGAAGAGAGAAGTAGAGAGAACAACTGGTAGCAGCGAACAATGAAAGAAAGGGAGAAGTAGAGAGAACAACTGGTAGCAGCGAACAATGAAAGAAAGAGAGAAGTAGAGAGAACAACTGGTAGCAGCGAACAATGAAAGAAAGGGAGAAGTAGAGAGAACAACTGGTAGCAGCGAACAATGAAAGAAAGAGAGAAGTAGAGAGAACAACTGGTAGCAGCGAACAATGAAAGAAAGGGAGAAGTAGAGAGAACAACTGGTAGCAGCGAACACTGTCTCTCAACTTTTATTTCTGTGATATACTCTTAGAAACACGTGACAACCCAGTCACACAACTCCTCCACTGTACAACAACAGTACGACCTGACTAAACTTGGCAACCATCCAACGTGACAACGCAGTGTGAAGTGATAACCAATAGTCTAGTTCAACACATAAAGACATAAGTTTATCAAC
This sequence comes from Achatina immaculata, assembly GCA_009760885.1. Lineage (NCBI taxonomy): Eukaryota > Metazoa > Mollusca > Gastropoda > Stylommatophora > Achatinidae > Lissachatina > Lissachatina immaculata. The sequence goes on along the minus strand of CM019693.1, from coordinate 47,753,765 downwards.
AGTGTGAAGTGATAACCAACAGTGTAGTTCAACACATAAAGACATACGTTTATCAACAGTGTGAAGTGATAACCAATAGTCTAGTTCAACACATAAAGACATAAGTTTATCAACAGTGTGAAGTGATAACCAACAGTGTAGTTCAACACTTAAAGACATACGTTTATCAACAGTGTGAAGTGATAACCAATAGTGTAGTTAAACATATGAAGACATACGTTTATCAACAGTGTGAAGTGATAACCAACAGTGTAGTTCAACACATAAAGACATAAGTTTATCAACAGTGTGAAGTGATAACCAACAGTGTAGTTCAACACATAAAGACATAAGTTTATCAACAGTGTGAAGTGATAACCAACAGTGTAGTTCAACACATAAAGACATAAGTTTATCAACAGTGTGAAGTGATAATTAACAGTGCAGTTCAACACATAAAGACATAAGTTTATTTAATGATAGCATGGGAGATGAATCATAAGGATGGGGAAAATGCTGCCCATTGGCAGAGTTTGACAATATAGAAAAACTCAACTCCCCGGCAAGAACTTGTTTACTATATGGGGAGTGACATGTAGGAGTATGTGAGATAACTGTTTTTTCTCTGCAAAAGGGTATTTCTCGCCTTATGAGCCTCTACTTGAAAATCCAGGTAATGGTCGAGATCCCTCCAGAAGGTCACGTGGTTTGTGCATCCTGTGAGTTAGATTTGTGGGAGATAGGTTGAGTGAGTGAGGTCTTCTTTTGAAGTGGGCGGTTTTTATTATGTCTCTGTCGAGAAGACGGATGCTATAAGTGTACTGGGACTGTGGAACGATGAATGGACACGCCATGTGGCAGAAAGTGTACAGGAAAGGGACAGCGAACAGGCATCCACTCTCAAAAGAAAGCCAAGCAATTGGCCCCCTCCAGTACAGCTAAATTCAGGGCAGGATCAGGATAATGTAATCCGACAACTATTCATCAAGAGCCCCCGTGTGGTACCCGGGATCTGCAAAGAATAGGACCACTGTACCCTACCATGCATGATCATAAAAGGCGACTAAGGAGGGTTCAGCATAGGGCCAGCAACCCTATCTGGTAAAAAACTATCAGACTGCTACAGAAACAGAAGCAAGGGAAAAAGCAAATGCAGGTGGAAGGAGAAATGCGTATCAGGAAACTGAGCCCATGAAGGTTGTGGATGAAAGCCAGCCACTGGAAGTCCCCAGCCCGACTGCAGACCTCCTGGAACCTAAACAAAAGATGCAAATAGGCAGCTGGAATGCAAGAACACTAAATCAGACTGGAAAACTAGCACAAACCATCAAGGAAATGCACAGATACAAACTAGACATATTAGGAATACAAGAAGCAAGATGGACAGGACAATGTAGCAGGAAATTAACAACACAGCACACAGAAGATACAATAATATGGTCAGGTAAAGAAGATCTTCATGAAGGAGGAGTAGCATTGATTATAACAAAAGAAGCATCAAGAGCATTGCTGAAATGGACCCCTATAAATGAGAGATTATTATATGCACGGTTCAACTCAAGATTCACGAAGCTGTCTATTATAGTTTGTTATGCACCAACAGAAGCAGCTGAAGAGGAATTAAAAGAAGATTTTTACAACAGCCTCCAAGCCACAGTAGAAACAATACCCAAGCATGATATGCTACTCATCTTGGGCGACTTCAATGCAAAAGTAGGTGAAGGAAATGAAGATAGAAGAAGAATCATGGGAAGAGAAGGAATCGGAGAAATAAATGAAAATGGAGAAAGACTGTGCAGTTTCTGTGAAGAAAACATGATGACCATCGGAGGGACAATTTTCCAACACAAAAACATCCATAAAGTGACTTGGAGGTCACCAGATAAAACCACAGAAAACCAAATCGATCACATACTAATAAACAACAAGTGGAAACGGTCACTACAAGATGTGCGAGCAAGGAAAGGAGCAGATATAGGAAGTGATCACAACCTTCTGGTAGCAAAATAAAACTAAAATTAAGGAAAGCCGGAATCGGAGAACACAGAAGATACATTTTGATACAAGAAAACTGATAGACCAGCAAACAAGAAATGAATTCTCAATAATACTTAAGAACCGCTTCAGTGTCCTACAAGACGAAGCAGAAATGTCCATATTAGAGTTCAATAAAACACTACAGGAAACAGCAAAAGAGGTGCTGGGATATCGGAAAAGGAGAAAAGAGGAATGGATAAGCGAGACCACATTGGCAGAGTTTGACAATATAGAAAAACTCAACTCCCCGGCAAGAACTTGTTTACTATATGGGGAGTGACATGTAGGAGTATGTGAGATAACTGTTTTTTCTCTGCAAAAGGGTATTCTCGCCTTATGAGCCTCTACTTGAAAATCCAGGTAATGGTCGAGATCCCTCCAGAAGGTCACGTGGTTTGTGCATCCTGTGAGTTAGATTTGTGGGAGATAGGTTGAGTGAGTGAGGTCTTCTTTTGAAGTGGGCGGTTTTTATTATGTCTCTGTCGAGAAGACGGATGCTATAAGTGTACTGGGACTGTGGAACGATGAATGGACACGCCATGTGGCAGAAAGTGTACAGGAAAGGGACAGCGAACAGGCATCCACTCTCAAAAGAAAGCCAAGCAATTGGCCCCCTCCAGTACAGCTAAATTCAGGGCAGGATCAGGATAATGTAATCCGACAACTATTCATCAAGAGCCCCCGTGTGGTACCCGGGATCTGCAAAGAATAGGACCACTGTACCCTACCATGCATGATCATAAAAGGCGACTAAGGAGGGTTCAGCATAGGGCCAGCAACCCTATCTGGTAAAAAACTATCAGACTGCTACAGAAACAGAAGCAAGGGAAAAAGCAAATGCAGGTGGAAGGAGAAATGCGTATCAGGAAACTGAGCCCATGAAGGTTGTGGATGAAAGCCAGCCACTGGAAGTCCCCAGCCCGACTGCAGACCTCCTGGAACCTAAACAAAAGATGCAAATAGGCAGCTGGAATGCAAGAACACTAAATCAGACTGGAAAACTAGCACAAACCATCAAGGAAATGCACAGATACAAACTAGACATATTAGGAATACAAGAAGCAAGATGGACAGGACAATGTAGCAGGAAATTAACAACACAGCACACAGAAGATACAATAATATGGTCAGGTAAAGAAGATCTTCATGAAGGAGGAGTAGCATTGATTATAACAAAAGAAGCATCAAGAGCATTGCTGAAATGGACCCCTATAAATGAGAGATTATTATATGCACGGTTCAACTCAAGATTCACGAAGCTGTCTATTATAGTTTGTTATGCACCAACAGAAGCAGCTGAAGAGGAATTAAAAGAAGATTTTTACAACAGCCTCCAAGCCACAGTAGAAACAATACCCAAGCATGATATGCTACTCATCTTGGGCGACTTCAATGCAAAAGTAGGTGAAGGAATGAAGATAGAAGAAGAATCATGGAAAGAAAAGGAATCGGAGAAATAAATGAAAATGGAGAAAGACTGTGCAGTTTCTGTGAAGAAAACATGATGACCATCGGAGGGACAATTTTCCAACACAAAAACATCCATAAAGTGACTTGGAGGTCACCAGATAAAACCACAGAAAACCAAATCGATCACATACTAATAAACAACAAGTGGAAACGGTCACTACAAGATGTGCGAGCAAGGAAAGGAGCAGATATAGGAAGTGATCACAACCTTCTGGTAGCAAAAATAAAACTAAAATTAAGGAAAGCCGGAATCGGAGAACACAGAAGATACATTTTGATACAAGAAAACTGATAGACCAGCAAACAAGAAATGAATTCTCAATATACTTAAGAACCGCTTCAGTGTCCTACAAGACGAAGCAGAAATGTCCATATTAGAGTTCAATAAAACACTACAGGAAACAGCAAAAGAGGTGCTGGGATATCGGAAAAGGAGAAAAGAGGAATGGATAAGCGAGACCACAAGGGAAAAAGCAAATGCAGGTGGAAGGAGAAATGCGTATCAGGAAACTGAGCCCATGAAGGTTGTGGATGAAAGCCAGCCACTGGAAGTCCCCAGCCCGACTGCAGACCTCCTGGAACCTAAACAAAAGATGCAAATAGGCAGCTGGAATGCAAGAACACTAAATCAGACTGGAAAACTAGCACAAACCATCAAGGAAATGCACAGATACAAACTAGACATATTAGGAATACAAGAAGCAAGATGGACAGGACAAGTAGCAGGAAATTAACAACACAGCACACAGAAGATACAATAATATGGTCAGGTAAAGAAGATCATCATGAAGGAGGAGTAGCATTGATTATAACAAAAGAAGCATCAAGAGCATTGCTGAAATGGACCCCTATAAATGAGAGATTATTATATGCACGGTTCAACTCAAGATTCACGAAGCTGTCTATTATAGTTTGTTATGCACCAACAGAAGCAGCTGAAGAGGAATTAAAAGAAGATTTTTACAACAGCCTCCAAGCCACAGTAGAAACAATACCCAAGCATGATATGCTACTCATCTTGGGCGACTTCAATGCAAAAGTAGGTGAAGGAATGAAGATAGAAGAAGAATCATGGGAAGAGAAGGAATCGGAGAAATAAATGAAAATGGAGAAAGACTGTGCAGTTTCTGTGAAGAAAACATGATGACCATCGGAGGGACAATTTTCCAACACAAAAACATCCATAAAGTGACTTGGAGGTCACCAGATAAAACCACAGAAAACCAAATCGATCACATACTAATAAACAACAAGTGGAAACGGTCACTACAAGATGTGCGAGCAAGGAAAGGAGCAGATATAGGAAGTGATCACAACCTTCTGGTAGCAAAAATAAAACTAAAATTAAGGAAAGCCGGAATCGGAGAACACAGAAAGATACATTTTGATACAAGAAAACTGATAGACCAGCAAACAAGAAATGAATTCTCAATAATACTTAAGAACCGCTTCAGTGTCCTACAAGACGAAGCAGAAATGTCCATATTAGAGTTCAATAAAACACTACAGGAAACAGCAAAAGAGGTGCTGGGATATCGGAAAAGGAGAAAAGAGGAATGGATAAGCGAGACCACATGGGAAAAGATAGAGCAAAGAAAAGAAATCAAGAAAAAATTACTGAACACCAAATCACAACGGCTTAAAGAACGAGTTTTAAGTAATTATGCACAAAAAGACAAAGAAGTGAAGGAATCATGCCGTCAAGATAAACTTCAATATTATGACAACTTAGCAGAAGCAGCAGAGAAAGCAGCATACACAAATGACATGAAAACCATATATAAAATCACAAAGCAGATGACAGGTAACTTCAATACAAGATGTGAAAGTGCAGTAAGAACACAAAATGGACAACTGGTCAGTGGAGAAAGAGAAAAAATTGAAAGATGGAGGGAACACTTTAACACCCTACTAAACAGAACACAAGCAGCATAAACAATAGACATACCTGAAGCAAAAGCGGAACTAAACATCAATACAGGACCAATAACAATAAGTGAAGTAAAGGAGGCGATAAAGAAGCTAAAATCAGACAGGGCACCAGGTGAAGATGAAGTGACTGCTGAGATGTTGAAAGCAGAAGAAATAGAAACACCAAAACAACTTTGCCGGATATTACAACAAATTTGGGATTTAGAAAAAGCCCCAGAGGAGTGGAAAACTGGTCTTATAGTAAAACTACCAAAGAAGGGTGACTTCAGAGATTGCGGGAACTGGAGAGGCATTACCCTACTGCCACTCACCAGTAAAGTATTTTGCAGAATAACCATCAACAGAATTGTACCAACACTTGAAGAAAAACTTCGGAAAGAGCAGGCAGGATTTAGGAAAGGAAGATCATGCATAGACTACATATTTGTACTTAGACAAATATTAGAACAGGCAAATGAGTGGCATAGCACAACATATGCATTATTCATAGATTTTGAGAAAGCCTTTGACAGTGTCAACAGAGATGCACTGTGGAAAATCCTAAGATGGCATGGCCTCCCCTATAAAATAGTTAATGTAATCAAAGCCCTATACGAGGGTTTTCAGTGCAAAGTTATCTGTGGAGAACATACCTCCAGCAGCTTTAGGGTACAAACAGGAGTGAAACAGGGATGTGTACTATCACCAACATTATTTATCTTGGCAGTAGACTGGTTAATGAAGGAGGCAACATCAGACAAACGCAAAGGATTACAATGGACCCTCGACACAGTGCTGGAGGACCTTGACTTTGCGGACGACATTTGTCTATTATCAAGCAGTCACAAAGATATGCAAGATAAAATAAACAAGCTAACTCAGAATGCAAACAACATAGGACTAAAGATCAACGTAGGAAAGACAAAGTTAATGAAGCAAAATGTGAACAACAGAAATGTACTCAGAGTAGATAACAAGTTAGTGGAGGAGGTCAACGAATTTGTATACCTTGGCAGCAGAGTAGTAGAAAATGGAGACAGCACAGAGGACATCAACAGCAGACTTACTAGAGCAAACCAGGCTTTTGCAATGCTGCAGAATATATGGAAATCAAATAAACTAAGCATAAATATGAAAATCAGGATATTTAAGAGTAATGTTCTAAGTGTACTACTCTATGGAAGTGAATGCTGGAAAATCACCAAAACCATAGAAAACAAGTTGAGTTCTTTCCAGACTAAATGTTTACGATGAATTAAAAAAATATTTTGGCCAAACACCATAAGAAACAATATCTTATTGGCAGAAATGCAGATGAAACCACTGACAACAATTATTGAGGAAAGACGCTGGCGATGGTTGGGACATGTGCTCCGAATGACTGACAACTCACTACCAAAAATAGCGCTAAGATGGACACCACAGGGGAGCAGAAGTAAGGGTAGACCAAAAGAGACACGGAGAAGAACAACAGAAAAGATGTTGAGCAATAGAGGGCTCACCTGGGCAAGAGCAGAAAAAAAGGCGAAGGACAGGCATTTGTGGAAAACCCTTGCGGAAGCCCCATGTGCCCTGATCACTTAAGGTTCAGAGAGAGAGAGATTCATCAAGAGAGCCAGGGATTGCCCCCATCAATAAGACAGCAAGAGAGCCAGGGATTACCCCCCTCTCAATGCAGGTAAGTAGAGAGTCCAGGATTGGCCCCCTCTCGATTCAGGAAATTAGAGAGCCCAGGATTGGCCCCTCTAGATACAGGAAACTAGAGAACCCATGATTGGCCCCCTCTCTTGAAACAAGACACTACAGAGCCCAGGATTGGCCCCTCTCGATACATGAAACTAGAGAGCCCAGGATTGGCCCCCTTTCTTGAAACAGGAAACTACGGAGCCCAAAATTGGCCCCCTCTCGATACAGGAAACTACAAAGCCCAGAAATGACCCCCTCTTGGTACAGGAAACTACAGAGCCCATAAATGACCCCCTCTTGATACAGGTAGCAACTCGGGATCATTAAGCAGACATGTATCCAGTCCAGCAAGAGAGGCAGGTTTTGACCTTCCCCTCCTCCGGTGCAGATACACTTCAGCAAGGATTCTCCAGTCATCCCAGCCATCATGAGGCAGCCATGTAACAACAGAACTGTGCACTGACAACACCCCCCCCCCCTTTCTCTGGAATAGATAAACTCAGGATACAAGGAGATGACATCCCTGGAACGTATGACAATTCGACAATCGCATGTGCCACAATCACCCTACAGCCTGATAAGTCCAGTCGATAATGTCGTTTTATCTATAAAACTTGAGAACCTTCTCTTGTTACGAAAACGAAATAAAAGAAAACAAATCCACGTAGAGAATGCCGGCTGTTGTAGCAAAACTCAGTATAGGCTGGCTCCTCTCTACCATGTCGATGTCGAATGCAGTAGCTAAACATACAGCCATTAAGGTAGAATAATAACTATGAGAACCGCCGTCACAAGGCACTGAAGAATACATAATCCAGTATATAATCCAATATGTTAATGATACGTATGGCATGACAGCTTTTTATTTCCTGTTGGTTTGGCTGAGACATCACCAGATATCACAACATACGGAAGATTGTTTATCTTGTGTTGCACATTTTGATAAGATGCCGTGTAAAACTAGTAATGGGGTCAAGGCTGTGTTATTCTTCTTTCCTTGGTTTTAATTTCTTCGTTGCGTTTTCCTTCTTTTCTAGAGATCATTACATTTGATGAGCCACACTTTATTGTTTTATTCACCCAGAAAAGAAATAGAGCACATAGGAGTGAGCTGAAGTCTGGGTACAACTGAAGGAGTGAGTGAGCTGAAGTCTGAGTACAACTGAAGGAGAGAAAAAATGAGTGAGCTGAAGTCTGAGTACAACTGAAGGAGAGAAAGAATGAGTGAGCTAAAGTTTGAGTACATCTGAAGAAGAGAAAGAATGAGTGAGCTCAAGTCTGAGTACAACTGAAGGAGTTTGGATGTAGTTGAAACAGGAAACTTTCTTTGGAACAAGTTCTGTTATATGACGTAACTTGTTCCACGGACAAAGATGATGTCCGATTTGGCTGTCAGAGACCCAAAGTTGGATCGGCTGAAAATAACAGGATCTCTCAGTTCCAGAAATCAGAAGAAAAAGTTAGAGAACAACTTGAGTCCTGGAGGGGACGAGGTACCCGAGGAGGGGAGGGTGCTTTTAATCAGGTCATCTGGAATTCTGCCCCATCACTGTGGAATACTGAGCCCAGGGAAGTAAATCCATAATATACACGTGTGTCACACAGGCTGATAAGAAGAACTGAAGCGGTAGTCAGACTAAATACTGAAAAGATTTGTTAAAGTAGTAGGGAAACTACATATTGAACATATTAGTTAAAGTAGTAAGGAAACTACATATTGAACATATTAGTTAAAGTAGTAGGGAAACTACATACTGAACATATTAGATAAAGCAGTAATTAAACTACATAGCGAATGCATTAATTAAAGTAGTAATTAAACTACATAGTGAATGCATTAATTAAAGTAGTAGGGAAAATACTTCAAGAACACATTAGTTAAAGTAGTAGGGAAACTACATACTGAACATATTAGATAAAGCAGTAATTAAACTACATAGTGAATGCATTAATTAAAGTAGTAGGGAAAATACTTCAAGAACACATTAGTTAAAGTAGTAGGGAAACAACACAGTGAACACATTAGTTAAAGTAGTAGGTAAATTACATAGCGAACACATTAGTGAAAGTAGTAGGGAAACTATATAGTGAACACATTAGTTAAGGTAGTAGGAAAATTACATACTGAACACATTATTTAACCTAGTAGCGAAACTACATACTGAACACTTTAGTTAAAGTAGTAGGGAAACTACATACTGAACATATTATACAATTAAAGTAGTAAGGAAACTACATACTGAACATATTAGATAAAGTAGTAGGGAAAATACATAGTGAACATATTAGTTAACCTAGTAGCGAAACTACATACTGAACACATTATTTAACCTAGTAGCGAAACTACATACTGAGCACATTATTTAAAGCAGTATGGAAAATACATAGTGAACATATTAGTTAAAGTAGAAGAGAAAATACATAGTGAACATATTAGTTAAAGTAGAAGAGAAAATGCATAGTGAACATATTAGTTAAAGTAGAAGAGAAAATACATAGTGAACATATTAGTTAAAGTAGAAGAGAAAATACATAGTGAACATAATAGTTAAAGCAGTAGGTAAGCTACGTACTGATCACATTAGACAGTTAAAGTACTAGGAAACTACATAATGAACACATGAAACTGTTAAAGTAGTACATGAACTACAAACTCAACATATTACGCAGTTAAAGTAGTAGGAAACTACATATTGAACACACTAGACAGTTACATTAATAACGAAACTACATACTGAACATATTAGACAGTTAAAATAATTATGAAACTACATATTGAACACACTAGACAGTTACATTAATAACGAAACTACATACTGAACATATTAGACAGTTAAAATAATTATGAAACTACATATTGAACACACTAGACAGTTACATTAATAACGAAACTACAAACTGAACAGATTAGACAGTTAAAATAATTATGAAACTACATATTGAACACACTAGACAGTTACATTAATAACGAAACTACAAACTGAACATATTAGACAGTTAAAATAATTATTAAACTACATATTGAACACACTAGACAGTTACATTAATAACGAAACTACATACTGAACATATTAGACAGTTAAAGTAGTAGGGAAACTACATACTGAACATATTAGACAGTTAAAGTAGTAGGGAAACTACATACTGAACACATTAGACATTTCCCAGAACTTCAGTTTAACGGAACAGGAACTTTCAACTCATGCAGTTCCCACTACTTCAGTCTAACCAAACAACAGATGTTCAACTTATAAAGTCGTGGGCAGTCTTAACGTAAAGTAACTAAGCTCAAGAAAAATCGCCTTCACTCCAACTTAGAGGAAATAATTACTACCCCAAACCAACCTACGGGAAATAATTACTACTCCAAACAAACCTACGGAAATAATTCACCATCGTCATCTTCATAATCATCATCATCATCATCATCATCATCATCATCATCATCATCATAATCATCATCATCATCATCATCAAGTGCCGTGCCGACTGCCGTTGGCTATTATGCTTCCCCAGTGTACACGATCCTTCATGCAGGCCATCAGTTCAGTTTATGATCTCCTCTCGCACCATCCCGTCAGACTGTCCAGTATTATTTCTCTTGGTCTTCCTCTTGATCTTCTTCCTTATATTTTTCCTGTTGTTATAATATTGTTTATGCCCCCTCTTCTCATTGCATGTCCTATGAAAGTAAGGTAGACAGATGTGTATGGTTCAGTTTTACAAAGTGAGGGAAGGAGTGAATAAGGTGAGAAAAAACGAATAGAAAGTATGAGAATGTATAAATGAAAAACATACAACATCCGATATTTCGGCGTGAGCCTTATTCGAGGATACATACACAACGAAACAAAAACACGAAGAACTTATCTGAATGTGTCTTCCTCCAAGTCGAAAACGGAAATGTGTGTAGTAGAAGGGAGACGGAAAGACCACGCTGCCTCCAACAAAAGATGCCCGATAGAGCCAATCGTAAAGAAGAGGTGGAGAGAGAGTGGGAGAAAGGGGTGGAGAAGGCAATAGAAACATGACAGCCGCTAGAGGTGTCCGGGGGGGGGGGTAAGTGGGGAGGGAAAAGGGGACGTGGAGAGATAATGAATGAAGAGCATAAACACCTGCAGGGAGAAAATGTGAAACTGGTGAATAGGACAAGACCAATATGTTGGCAGAGAAGAAAATAGGATGATGGTAGGGAGGGGTAGAATAGAGAAAGAAAGTAGAGTTTAAAAAAGGCCAGTGGAAAAATAAAGAAGTTACAGAAAGCTGAAGACATTGTTAATTCCAGCTGGGTGGAGACAGCCAGTCTGGAAAATAGGCGCTGTTCTAGGACCCTCCGAGATCGTACATCAGCAGAACAAGAGCGGATCGCACTAACAGAAATGTCCTGTTTGCCCCTGTGGTTGCCAAGGCAAAAATGTTAGCTACAGTTGTCCAGGCCCTCTTAAAAATATCACTGAGATGCTGGCGAAATCGATCTCCTAACCGTAAGCCAGTCTCCCCTATGTACTTCAAACCTTTATTTAAACCAGTTTTACTGCAGTCGCCATCCCTTTCATCTGTCCTATGAAAGTACATTGTCTCTCTCTTATCTTTTTGACAAGGTTTTTTTGTCTCTCCAGCTTCTCATACATTCTTCATTAGTTATTTTTGCTGTCCAGGGGATTCGCAACATTCTTCTAATAAACCACATTTCTGCTGCTTCCAATGATTTTTGTGCAGATTTGTCTATTGTCCATGATTCACTTCCATTTAACAAGATAGGTTCAATATAGTATTTTAGGACTCGTTTTTTAACATTCATTGATAAGGATGTGTTGGCTAATATGTTTCTCATTCTCTGAAATGCAGTCTTTGCTTGGTCTATTCTGTTCCTTATTTCTGTTCTGCATTTCCAAACTGAAGTTATTACTGCTCCAAGGTATTTGAATTTCTGTACCTGTTTTAGAATAGTTCCGTTTAATTTTATACTGCATGCTGGTGGATTCTCCTTCCTAGATATAACCATAGTCTCTGTCTTTTTGATGTTCAAAGTAAGACCTTTCTGTCCACTTTCTTTGGCGACTTTATCAAAGAGATTTTGCAGGTCTTATTGGTTCTAAGCTATCAGTACTGTGTCGTCAGCATACCGAAGGTTGTTAATATTGTATCCTCCAATTTTTATGCCTAGTTCTGTGATGATCGTTTTTAAATATTCTCGCTGTACAGAGTAAAAAGGTCTGGAGATAGTACACATCCTTGTCGCACCCCTTGATTTATAGGTTGATATTTTCCAGTTCTATTTTCAACTCGAATTGATTTTTCTTGCTGCCAGTATAGATGTTTTACAATCCTCAGGTCTTTGCCGTCTATATTGATGTCTTCAAGCATTTTAATAATTTCATTATGTTTCACCTTGTCAAATGCCTTGGTGTAATCAATGAAGCATAAGTAGAGATCTTTCTGTACTTCTAAAGCTCTTTCTGTTAGTGTTCGTAAAGCATAAATGGCATTGTGTGTTCCCTTTCCTTCAACAAATCCAAACTGTTCATCTGCTATTTCCATTTTATCTTTTCCCTTGTTCTTATCATAATGGTTCTCAGAAGTAGCTTCGTTATGTGACATGAGAGGCTGATAGTCCGGTGATCATCACATTCCTTTGCACCTGGTTTCTTTGGTAGTGCTATAAATGAAAAACATACAACATCCGATATTTCGGCGTGAGCCTTATTCGAGGATACATACACAACGAAACAAAAACACGAAGAACTTATCTGAATGTGTCTTCCTCCAAGTCGAAAACGGAAATGTGTGTAGTAGAAGGGAGACGGAAAGACCACGCTGCCTCCAACAAAAGATGCCCGATAGAGCCAATCGTAAAGAAGAGGTGGAGAGAGAGTGGGAGAAAGGGGTGGGAGAAGGCAATAGAAACATGACAGCCGCTAGAGGTGTCCGGGGGGGGGGGTAAGTGGGGAGGGAAAAGGGGACGTGGAGAGATAATGAATGAAGAGCATAAACACCTGCAGGGAGAAAATGTGAAACTGGTGAATAGGACAAGACCAATATGTTGGCAGAGAAGAAAATAGGATGATGGTAGGGAGGGGTAGAATAGAGAAAGAAAGTAGAGTTTAAAAAAGGCCAGTGGAAAAATAAAGAAGTTACAGAAAGCTGAAGACATTGTTAATTCCAGCTGGGTGGAGACAGCCAGTCTGGAAAATAAGGCGCTGTTCTAGGACCCTCCGAGATCGTACATCAGCAGAACAAGAGCGGATCGCACTAACAGAAATGTCCTGTTTGCCCCTGTGGTTGCCAAGGCAAAAATGTTTAGCTACAGTTGTCCAGGCCCTCTTAAAAATATCACTGAGATGCTGGCGAAATCGATCTCCTAACCGTAAGCCAGTCTCCCCTATGTACTTCAAACCTTTATTTAAACCAGTTTTACTGCAGTCGCCATCCCTTTCATCTGTCCTATGAAAGTACATTGTCTCTCTCTTATCTTTTTGACAAGGTTTTTTTGTCTCTCCAGCTCTTCTCATACATTCTTCATTAGTTATTTTTGCTGTCCAGGGGATTCGCAACATTCTTCTAATAAACCACATTTCTGCTGCTTCCAATGATTTTTGTGCAGATTTGTCTATTGTCCATGATTCACTTCCATTTAACAAGATAGGTTCAATATAGTATTTTAGGACTCGTTTTTTAACATTCATTGATAAGGATGTGTTGGCTAATATGTTTCTCATTCTCTGAAATGCAGTCTTTGCTTGGTCTATTCTGTTCCTTATTTCTGTTCTGCATTTCCAAACTGAAGTTATTACTGCTCCAAGGTATTTGAATTTCTGTACCTGTTTTAGAATAGTTCCGTTTAATTTTATACTGCATGCTGGTGGATTCTCCTTCCTAGATATAACCATAGTCTCTGTCTTTTTGATGTTCAAAGTAAGACCTTTCTGTCCACTTTCTTTGGCGACTTTATCAAAGAGATTTTGCAGGTCTTATTGGTTCTAAGCTATCAGTACTGTGTCGTCAGCATACCGAAGGTTGTTAATATTGTATCCTCCAATTTTTATGCCTAGTTCTGTGATGATCGTTTTTAAATATTCTCGCTGTACAGAGTAAAAAGGTCTGGAGATAGTACACATCCTTGTCGCACCCCTTGATTTATAGGTTGATATTTTCCAGTTCTATTTTCAACTCGAATTGATTTTTCTTGCTGCCAGTATAGATGTTTTACAATCCTCAGGTCTTTGCCGTCTATATTGATGTCTTCAAGCATTTTAATAATTTCATTATGTTTCACCTTGTCAAATGCCTTGGTGTAATCAATGAAGCATAAGTAGAGATCTTTCTGTACTTCTAAAGCTCTTTCTGTTAGTGTTCGTAAAGCATAAATGGCATTGTGTGTTCCCTTTCCTTCAACAAATCCAAACTGTTCATCTGCTATTTCCATTTTATCTTTTCCCTTGTTCTTATCATAATGGTTCTCAGAAGTAGCTTCGTTATGTGACATGAGAGGCTGATAGTCCGGTGATCATCACATTCCTTTGCACCTGGTTTCTTTGGTAGTGCTATAAACGTGGATTTAATCAGGTCACTGGGAATATAACCACTGTTGTAAATGTCATTCAAGAACTTGGTTATTATTTTTGTTCCTGTCTTCTCTAGTGCCTCTATTTCTTCTATTGTTATATTATCAGGCCCAGTCGCTTTTCATTTCTTCATGTGTTTGATGGCATCTATGATTTCATCTTCAAGTATTGGTGGTCCATCACAGTTTTCAGCATCTGGTGTTAATTCTGGTCTTTCTCCTCCATATAGCTCACCGATGTACTCTGTCCACCTGTCCACATTGTCTTCTTTTCCCATTAACATTTTACCTTCTTTTGATTTCAGGCATCCTGTGGTATATTTTGTTTTCCTGCCTGTGAGTTCATTAATTCGTTTGTGCATGTTTTTGCTGTCTTTATTATGAGAGTCCTCTATCTGTCTGCACTGTTCATTTAACCACACTTCTTTTGTATCTCTGCATTTGCGTCTTATTTCTTTATCTTGCTATATTTGTCCTCGTTATTTTTACTCCTCCTCCACTTTTCCGTCAGTCCTAAGATGTCGTCTGTCATCCATTTATTTTTAGAGGCTTCTTTTTTGTTGGTATTATCTCCTTAACAGTTTGGTGGATAGAATCTCTTAACATTGCCCATTGTTCATCTATACTGTTTATCTTTGCTATTGCAATGTATCTATTTGTTATAATAACTTTGTATTGTTCTCGCAGTTCTTGGTCATTTTTAAGAAGTTCTGTATTCAGTTTGATGTTTCTCACTTTTCTGCCTGCTTTCTTTAGCTTTATTCTATTTTTTACACAGAGTGGGTCATGGTCACTATTGTAGTCAGCTCCTGGCATGGTTTTTGTTGTCAGTAATGCATTGCGGAATCGTTTGTTGATTAATATGTAGTCTATCTGGTTAAATGTCTTTTTGTCTGGGCTGCACCACGTTGCCAATCTTTGAGGATATTGTTTAAACCAGGTGTTTCCTACAACCATGCTGTGTATTCTTGCCCATTCAATTAATTTATAACCTTTGTCATTTCCCTCCCCCAGTCCATAGTCACCAACGATGTCTGAAGTTCTTCCTTTGCCAACTTTGGCATTAAAAATAAGTACTAGACCAAACCAACCCAGGGAAATAAACACTATCCAAAACCATTCTAGGGGAAATAATTACTACACCAAACCAACCTAAGGGAAATAATTACCACCCCAAACCAATCTAAGGGAAATAAACACTACCCCAACCAACTTAGGGGAAATAATTAGTACCCCAAACCAAGCTAGCGGGAATAAACACTACCCCAAATCAACCTAGGGGAAACTCGTAATTACTACCCCAAACCAAACTAGTTACCCTTTAAAAATAAAGTTTATTCATTCATTCATTCTGTCCCTTCTATGTGTATTTTTCCATTTTGATTGAGAGGAACTTTCATTATTTTTGTTTTGTCCTTGTTAATTTCAAGTCCTATTTTTCTAGCCAGTGAAGATAGGCTATCTGTTTTTTCTTGCATGGAATTCACATTATTACTGATAAGAGTTATGTCATCAGCAAATCAAGGTCTTCTAGTTGGGTCTCATGTAACCAGTCAATACCTGTCTTACCTGTACAGCATTATTTCATTATGAAGTCTATTGTAATCCCAAAAAGTAAAGGAGACAGTATACATCCTTGTTTCACACTTGTTTCAATCTGGAACCATTCTCTCATCCCTTCTTCTGTCTTGACTGCACAAACATATCCATTGTAGAAGTCCTTAATGATGTTGACAATTTTAGATGGTATTCCATATAGACATAAGATTTTCCATAATGAATATCTGTGTATGCTATCAAATGCCTTTTTAAAATATATGAAGTTCAGTATTAATGGTTTCTGCTTTTCAATATGTTCTTCAAGTATTATTCTGAGAGAAAAGATCTGGTCGAGACAGCTTCTCCCTTTTCGAAATCCTGCTTGTTCTTCTCTCATTGCAGTATCCACTATATCTTTGAATCTATTCAAAATGACCATGCAAAATACTTTTGACACAACTGATATTAAGGTTACTCCTCTCCAGTTGTTACAGTCACTAAGGTTGCTTTTTATTTGGTATTTTAACAATCATAATCATAATCTTATAGTGGCGATTTATTTTCTTCTATGCATTTCACTTTCCATAGCCTTCATAACTTTAGCGAGATCTTTGACAGCATCCATCATGGCTTGGATACATAGTGTGGCTACATCTAGAGCTGTAGTTGTCTGGAGACAGAGCACACTATCAGTATCTAAATCGTCGTGCTTGCTAGGACATGAAACAACAGAGCTTAGCTCTTTAGTCGTCAGTCCATCTGGTGGTCTTAGAACATTAGTAAGTTCAGAGCTGCCTTTCCGAACCTCAGTAGTTTTCAAAACGATAACATGAATCTCAGCTGAGCTGATGGCCTGCATGAAGGATCGCGTACTCCGGAGAAGCACATTAGCCAACGCCAGTGGGCACGGCACCTGATGATGATGATGAACCTGAACCTCAGAAGGTTTAGCCCCGTAACGTGAGTGATGTTAGCATCATACCTGGCAGGTGTCTGATCTGAGACTGTCGCTTTTATCTGCTTGCCACTGAAAATGGTGAATCGACTGACAGTGGCAGTGATGAGTAGAGTGAAGTTGAAGTGATGAGTAGAATCACAGAGGAGGTGATGATTAAATTATCACTGGAGGTTATGAGTAAATTGAAAATGGATGTGACTGACACTGGAAGTGATTAATACACTGACACGAGATGGTGAGTAGATTGACACTAGAGATGATGAGTAGACGGATACTAGAGATGATGAGTAGACTGACACTAGAGATGATGAGTGGATTGACATTGAAGATGATGAGTTGACTGACACTAGAGATGATGAGTAGACTGACACTAGAGATGATGAGTAGATGGACATTGAAGATGATTAGTAGACTGACATTAGAGATGATGAGTGGAATGACATTGAAGATAATGAGTTGACTGACACTAGAAATGATAAGTAGACTGATACAAGAGATAATGGGTAGACTGACATTAGAGATGATGAGTAAATTGACACTGAAGATGATGAGTAGACTGACACTAGAGATGATGAGTAGACTGACACTAGAGATGATGAGTGGATTGATACTGAAGGTGATGAGTAGACAGAGGCTAGAGATGATGAGTAGACTGACACTAGAGATGATGAGTGGATTGATACTGAAGGTGATGAGTAGACAGAGGCTAGAGATGATGAGTAGACTGACACTAGAGATGATGAGTGGATTGATACTGAAGGTGATGAGTAGACTGAGGCTATAGATGATGAGTAGATTAACGTTGAAGATGATGAGTAGACTGACACTAGAGATGATGAGTAGACTGACACTAGAGATGATGAGTAGACTGACACTAGAGATGATGAGTAGACTGACACTAGAGATGATGAGTAGACTGACACTAGAGATGATGAGTAGACTGACACTAGAGATGATGAGTAGATTGGCACTATAGATGATGAGTAGACTGAGGCTATAGATGATGAGTGGATTAGCGTTGAAGATGATGAGTAGACACACTAGAGATGATGAGTAGACTGACACTAGAGATGATGAGTAGATTGGCACTATAGATGATGAGTAGACGTACACTGAAGATGATGAGTGGATTGACACTGAAGATGATGAATATACTGATACTAGAGATGATGAGTAGACTGACACTAGAGATGATGAGTGGATTGACACTGAAGATGATGAGTAGACTGACACTACAGATGATGAGTAGACTGACACTAGAGATGATGAGTAGACTGACTCTAGATATGATGAGTAGATTCACATTAGATTAGACATTGGAAGTGGTGTACAAAAAAAAACTGGATAGAAGGAGTAGTATTTTACAAAATATTCGACACTCTTAATCAGAGAAAAATGACTTACATATAATGTATAGCGTTACTGTAGCAATCTATAACGCTAACTTTAATGTAACGTGGCATGAGTTTGATATTCTGCTTTTCATTTCTCCACTTTCTCTCTTTCGCTAACATTTGATATTAGTTTAGCATAGGCTTACAGACATATAGAAGAAGTGCAAGAAACTATAAGTCTGACAAAGTTAGTAGTCTGTGTCTGTCTACAAGTATATTCTTGTGCGGAATCTCCGGTTCATACATGCCGTGTGTAGCTTCGGGAACTCCCACTATAACACATGAAAAGTCTCTGTCAAGTTGACTGATCTCTTACGTAGTCTGGTCAAGAAATGTTTTCCCGATCTTAATAAAGAACTAAAGCGCTCGCATTATGTACGCAGTTTTTATTCTCTGTGTTTCCTGGGTGTTTTGTAAGTTGTTAAAAAATGCCCATTAACCGTCCTGAATTAACTTGAATCACGGTCTGTCATTGGAATCCACACAAAAAAAAAATCTTGGTATGTAAAAAAAGTATTAAATCATGGCATGCTAAACAATACATAATCATGACATAGTAAACAATAGAGAATCATGGCATATTAAACAATACAGAATCATGGCATGTTAAACTGATTTTAATATCCTTTACTCTTTCACACCAAAACAACCACTGGAAATCTTGACATATCACTTACATTTATACGCATTGTTGATCAAAGCGTTTTTTAGGTAATCTAAATACAAAGACAAGCAGCACGTTTTAAACCCGTCCAATATTCTTTTAAATTATAAAAGAACTTCCTTCCGTTTCTTTCTCGCTACATTTCCAATCAAAATTTACTCTGGGAGAGAATGGGAATTAATTTCTCTTTGTTGGTTCTTGGAACGGCCCCTTCTTGGAATGATAGTAGTGGTGATAAATAGACTAACGTTGATGAGCAGACTGACACTAGATCTGATGAGTAGACTGATGAGTAGACTGATGAGTAGACTGATGAGAGATCTGATGAGTAGACTGATGAGCAGACTGACACTAGATCTGATGAGTGGACTGATGAGTGGACTGATGAGTAGACTGATGCGTAGACTGATGAGTAGACTGATGAGTAGATTGATGAGTGGACTGATGAGTAGACTGAGTAGAATGATGAGAAGACTGATGAGTGGACTGTTGAGTAGACTGATGAGTGGACTGATGAGTGGACTGATGAGAGGAGAGTGGACCTATGAGTGGACTGATGAGTGGACTGATATGTGAACTGATGAGTGGACTGATGAGTGGACCGATGAGTGGACTAATGAGTGGGCTGATGAGTGGACTGATGAGTGGACTAACACTGATTTGATTACTCTGTTGTTGTTTTCCATGTGATCCATTATTCAGTTATACAGAAAGTCTGATTTTGAATGTCCACCTTAGAGTAACAATATTTCTTCCCGGAGATTGTCATTTTCAGATTCTTGCGAATTTTCTTTTCCATTATAACTTCCTCAGCTTTGATAAAGATTTTAGCGAGTTATTTGATAGCATCTATCGTGTCCTGGCTACATATGCAGGCTACATCTAGAGCTGTAGTTGTCTGGAGACAGAGCCCACTGCCAGTATCTGCAACATCTTGCTTGCTAGGTCATGAAACAACAAAGCAAAACTCTACAGTCCTTCTGGTTGTCTTAGAGCATGAGTAGGTTGTGAGCTGGTATTCTGAACCTCACTAGTTTCCAACCTTGCAACTTGAATTTCATGAGGTTTATCCCCGTGATGTGAGTGATATTAGGATCAGACCTGGCAGTTGTCTCATCCGAGTCTATCGCTCTGATCTGCTTGGAAATGTTTAGTGGACTGACGCTAGAGGTGATGAGTAGACTAACAGAGGATGTGATTAGTAGGTTGACACTAGAAGTGATGAGTAGATTGATATTAGAAATGATGAGTAAACGTTCGCTAGAGGTGATGAGTAGACTAACAGAGGATGTGATTAGTAGGTTGACACTAGAGGTGATGAGTAGACTAACAGAGGATGTGATTAGTAGGTTGACACTAGAAGTGATGAGTAGACTAACAGAAGATGTGATTAGTAGGTTGACACTAGAAGTGATGAGTAGACTAACAGAAGATGTGATTAGTAGGTTGACACTAGAGGTGATGAGTAGACTAACAGAGGATGTGATTAGTAGGTTGACACTAGAAGTGATGAGTAGACTAACAGAAGATGTGATTAGTAGGTTGACACTAGAAGTGATGAGTAGACTAACAGAAGATGTGATTAGTAGGTTGACACTAGAGGTGATGAGTAGACTAACAGAGGATGTGATTAGTAGGTTGACACTAGAAGTGATGAATAGACTAACAGAGGATGTGATTAGTAGGTTGACATTAGAAGTGATGAGTAGACTAACAGAGGATGTGATTAGTAGGTTGACATTAGAAGTGATGAGTAGACTAACAGAAGATGTGATTAGTAGGTTGACATTAGAGGTGATGAGTAGACTAACAGAAGATGTGATTAGTAGGTTGACACTAGAAGTGATGAATAGACTAACAGAGTATGTCATTAGTAGGTTGACACTAGAAGTGATGAGTAGACTAACAGAGGATGTGATTAGTAGGTTGACACTAGAAGTGATGAGTAGATTAACAGAGTATGTCATTAGTAGGTTGACACTAGAAGTGATGAGTAGATTAACAGAGGATGTGATTAGTAGGTTGACACTAGAAGTGATGAATAGACTGAAATTAGCGGTGAAATGACGCCAGAGGTGATGACTATACACACACTAGAAGTGATGAGTAGATTGCTACTAGAAATGATGAGTAAACTTTCACTAGAGGTGATGAGTAGACTGACAATGTAGATTGTGAAGAGACTGACACTACAGGTAATGAGTAGACTGATAATGTAGATTATGAGTAGACTGATACTAGAGGTGATGAGTAGACTGATAATGTAGATTATGAGTAGACTGATACTAGAGGTATGAGTAGACTGATAATGTGATGAAATATAGAGTAGATGAGACTGATGACACTAGAGGTGATGAGTAGACTGATAATGTAGATTATGAGTAGACTGACACTAGAGGTGATGAGTAGACTGATAATGTAGATTATGAGTAGACTGACACTAGAGGTGATGAGTAGACTGACAATGTAGATTGTGAAGGGACTGACACTACAGGTAATGAGTAGACTGACAATGTAGATTATGAGTAGACTGATACTAGAGGTGATGAGTAGACTGATAATGTAGATTATGAGTAGACTGATACTAGAGGTAATGAGTAGACTGATAATGTAGATTATGAGTAGACTGACACTAGAGGTGATGAATAGACTGACAATGTAGATTGTGAAGGGACTGACACTACAGGTGAAGAGTAGACTGATAATGTAGATTATGAGTAGACTGATACTAGAGGTAATGAGTAGACTGATAATGTAGATTATGAGTAGACTGATACTAGAATTGATGAGTAGACTGATAATGTAGATTATGAATAGACTGATACTAGAGGTAATGAGTAGACTGATAATGTAGATTATGAGTAGATTGATACTAGAGGTGATGAGTAGACTGATAATGTAGATTATGAATAGACTGATACTAGAGGTAATGAGTAGACTGATAATGTAGATTATGAGTAGACTGATACTAGAGGTAATGAGTAGACTGATAATGTAGATTATGAGTAGGCTGATACTAGAGGTGATGAGTAGACTGACAATGTAGATTATGAGTAGACTGATACTAGAGGTAATGAGTAGACTGATAATGTAGATTATGAGTAGACTGATACTAGAGGTAATGAGTAGACTGATAATGTAGATTATGAGTAGACTGATACTAGAGGTAATGAGTAGACTGATAATGTAGATTATGAGTAGACTGATACTAGAGGTGATGAGTAGACTGACAATGTAGATTATGAGTAGACTGATACTAGAGGTAATGAGTAGACTGATAATGTAGATTATGAGTAGGCTGATACTAGAGGTGATGAGTAGACTGACAATGTAGATTATGAGTAGACTGACACTGGAAGTGGTGTAAAAACGTTTTTTAAAAGCGTGGAAAGAGATGAATGAAAAAATTATTCAACACGTGTAACCTGAGAAAAATGATGTATGCAGTATGTGAAGCGATATTGCAGCCATCTGTAAGGCTAATGTAAGTGTCATGTAATATCAGTCTGACATCTGTAAGGCTAATGTAAGTGTCATGTAACATCAGTCTGACATCTGTAAGGCTAATGTACGTGTCATGTAACATCAGTCTGACATCTGTAAGGCTAATGTACGTGTCATGTAACATCAATCTGACATCTGTAAGGCTAATGTAAGTGTCATGTAACATCAGTCTGACATTCTGCTCTTCGTTTTTCTACCTTCTCTTTTGCGCTAACATTTGACATTAGTTTACTACAGGCAGACAGACAGACTGTCTTGTCTTGTCTTGTCTTGTCTTGTCTTGTCTTGTCTTGTCTTGTCTTGTCTTGTCTTGTCTTATCTTGTCTTGTCTTGTCTTGTCTTGTCTTGTCTTATCTTCTATCTCCCTGTAACTGCGAGATGGTGTTCCTTGCAGCCGATGCTGTGAAGATGTTAAGGCACAGCATCGTGTTGGCGTGGAAGCTGCTCATTTGTGCTATCTTTTCAGACCCGAAGTACAGCTAAAACCAGGGGATGTGCAATGTTTCTTTAGCAGACTCCACCAATAAGAGAAATATGGCGATCCCTGCACCGTTAGCCAGGCTAGCCTTGTTACTGGGTGCAACATGGACAGGTGGGACAGGGTCTTGGTCAGCTACGGTTCGCTAACACTGACGCAAGCATATCAGCTGTGGGTCGCTAACCCTGACGCAATCATGTCAGCTGTGGGTCGTTAACCCTGACGCTAGCATATCAGCTGTGGGTCGTTAACTCTGACGCAATCATACCAGCTGTGGGTCGCTAACCCTGACGCAATCATGTCAGCTGTGGGTCGTTAACCCTGACGCAATCATATCAGCTGTTGGTCGCTAACCCTGATGCAATCATATCAGCTGTGGGTCGCTAAACCTGACGCAAACATATCAGCTGTGGGTTGCTAACCCTGACGCAAGCATATCAGCTGTGGGTTGCTAACCCTGACGCAAGCATATCAGCTGTGGGTTGCTAACCCTGACGCAAGCATATCAGCTGTGGGTTGCTAACCCTGACGCAAGCATATCAGCTGTGAGTCGCTGAATGCCTATTGGGACAGTGTCTTCACTTCAAGGCAGAGAGAATAAATACAAGAAACTGTAGTTCTGATAAAGTTTCTCCTCTATGTCTGCCAATAAATATATTCTTCTGCGGAATATTTAACCACCGGACTTGTTCTTTACAGACTGGCTAATTCCCATTATAACACACGAGAGAACTCTGTAAGGTTGACTGGTCGGAAACGTCATCTGGTGAAAAAATGTTTTCTCGATCTTACTAAAGAACTAAAGAGTACTATCTACGCAGTTTCTATTCTCTGTGTCTTCCAGGTGTTGTGTACACTTTAAACATTCTAATGAACTATGAAATTAACCGGCATGCGTTAACTTCGCTCAGGGTCTGTCAAGAAATCCACACATAAAAATCATGGCATGTTAAACAATATAGAATCATGGCATGTTAAACAATATAGAATCATGTAATGTTAAACAATATAGAATAATGGCATGTTAAACAATATAGAATAATGGCATGTTAAACAATATAGAATAATGGCATGTTAAACACTCTAGAATCATAGCATGTTAAACAATATAGAATAATGGCATGTTAAACAATATAGAATAATGACATGTTAAACAATATAGAATAATGGCATGTTAAACAATCTAGAATCATAGCATGTTAAACAATATAGAATCATAGCATGTTAAACACTCTAGAATCATAGCATGTTAAACAATATATAATAATGGCATGTTAAACACTCTAGAATCATAGCATGTTAAACAATATAGAATAATGGCATGTTAAACAATCTAGAATCATAGCATGTTAAACAATGTAGAATCATAGCATGTTAAGCAATCTAGAATCATAGCATGTTAAACAATATATAATAATGGCATGTTAAACAATCTAGAATAATGGCATGTTAAACAATATAGAATAATGGCATGTTAAACACTCTAGAATCATAGCATGTTAAACAATCTAGAATCATAGCACGTTAAACAATCTAGAATCATAGCATGTTAAACAATATAGAATAATGGCACGTTAAACAATCTAGAATAATGGCATGTTAAACAATATAGAATCATGGCATGTTAAACAATATAGAATAATGACATGTTAAACAATTTAGAATCATGGCACATGAAACAATATAGAATCATAGCATGTTAAACAATATAGAATAATGGTATGTTAAACAATATAGAATAATGACATGTTAAACAATATAGAATCATGGCATGTTAAACAATATAGAAACATTTCATGTTAAAATTTGGTTGGTCACTCAAAACACCGCTGAAAGTGTTGATCACCCACGTATCTGTGCAAATCCTTGCTCAAAGCCATATTTACGCAGTCTAAATACAAGGAAAAACAGCAGATTTCTAACATATTTTTAGATTACAGAGTAACTTCCCCCTAGTTTCTTCCTACCAAAATTTCCAATCAAAAATGGGAGTTAATTTCTGTTTATTTGCTCTCAGATGTGTCACACGGTGAGGTTAAGGTAAATGGTCCAGAGAGAGAGTGAGAGAGGGAGAGAGTAGGAGAGAGAGTGAGAGAGAGGGAGAGAGAGAGCGAGGGAAGGTAGGAAAGTGTTGGTAGATTGTTAGTCTTTATTGTAGAAACTAAAGCCTATAGTAAGGTAATGTATGGTACAAACTAAAGACTGTAATAAGGTAATGTATTGTACAAACTAAATTCTGTAGTAAGGTAATGTATTGTACAAACTAAAGTCTGTAGTAAGGTAATGTATGGTACAAACTAAAGTCTGTAGTAAGGTAATGTATGGTACAAACTAAATTCTGTAGTAAGGTAATGTATTATACAAACTAAATTCTGTAGTAAGGTAATGTATTGTACAAACTAAATTCTGTGGTATGGTAATGTATGGTACAAACTAAAGACTGTAGTAAGGCAGTGGATGGTACAAACTAAAATCTGCAGTAAGGTAATGAATTTTACAAACTAAAGTCCGCAGTAAGCTATTGTAGTGTACAAACTAAAGTATGTGGTTAGGTATTGTATTGTAGAAACTAAAATCTGCAGTTAGATATTGGGAACTTATTTATTTAATCATACCAGGAGATTTTATGTAATAATTATTACATGGAGGGAGGTAGGGGGGGAGGGGTTGTAAAAAGTGTTGTTTAGTTTTATGATTCGCTGTTGTTGTGGTTGCGATGTGTAAAATGTAAATGAAGAAATGTAAATAACCTGAGGAAAAATCGTTTTATTATTTCACTCACTCACTCACTCACTAACAGAGAGAGAGAGAGAGAGAGAGAGAGAGAGAGAGAGAGAGAGAAGTGTTGTGTAGTCAGCTCTGTTGTAGGTATCCTCCAGGTCCAGTGTAACTTCTGCCGCCTCTTCTTTTCTCTGATATAAACATCATATGCCAGTGATGAGTTGTTTGTTGTGTCTCTGCCGCATCCACAGCAGCCTAGCATGGCTGGAAGCTGTCTGCCAGGTGATTAAGACAACATAGCGTGGCTGGAAGCTGTCTGCCAGTTGATTAAGACAACATAGCGTGGCTGGAAGCTGTCTGCCAGTTGATTAAGACAGCCTAGCATGGCGGGAAGCTGTCTGCCAGTTGATTAAGACAGCCTAGCATGGCGGGAAGCTGTCTGCCAGTTGATTAAGACAGCCTAGCATGGCGGGAAGCTGTCTGCCAGTTGATTAAGACAGCCTAGCATGGCGGGAAGCTGTCTGCCAGTTGATTAAGACAGCCTAGCATGGCGGGAAGCTGTCTGCCAGTTGATTAAGACAGCCTAGCATGGCGGGAAGCTGTCTGCCAGTTGATTAAGACAGCCTAGCATGGCGGGAAGCTGTCTGCCAGTTGATTAAGACAGCCTAGCATGGCGGGAAGCTGTCTGCCAGTTGATTAAGACAGCCTAGCATGGCGGGAAGCTGTCTGCCAGTTGATTAAGACAGCCTAGCATGGCGGGAAGCTGTCTGCCAGTTGATTAAGACAGCCTAGCATGGCTGGAAGCTGTCTGCCAGATGATTAAGACAGCCTAGCATGGCTGGAAGCTGTCTGCCAGATGATTAAGACAGCCTAGCATGGCTGGAAGCTGTCTGCCAGATGATTAAGACAGTCTAGCATGGCTGGAAGCTGTCTGCCAGATGATTAAGACAGCCTGCTTCTAAACGAGTTTCTAACATTTCTAACGCCTAGAACACAGAGGAGGCAAGTGTGACTTCCAGATAACAGCCTTTAAACAATGTCGCTCTTATGACAGAACCCGCCCGGGGGCCCGAAATCCGTTACATTCAGGAATATGGGGCCCGAAAACCGTTACATTCAAGAATATGGGGCACTGAAAAACCATATGGACTGAACTGGGAATTCAGCTTTTTCTTTCTCCACAATCATAATCTCTCCGTACTAAGTTCTCATCTACTCTTTCTTCACCTGGAACTGACACTCTAGGACTTTCATTACACTATATTACAAACCCCCTACCCAAGCCAAATTCATATATTCAACCCCCCCCCCCAACCCTTTCTCGATCTAACAACCATCGAACCTCTCTCTCTTTTCCCATTTCCCCACCCCCTCTTTACTACCAGCCAGTCGGACTGATATCATACCTCACGCGTCTTCACTTAAATATTCACAATACTTAACCACACGCACTCTCTGTCGCAGCTTCTTGCAAGTCACAGTGCTACCTTTTTTCTATTAATTTTTCCATGTTTATTTGTTATGTAATGTATCGTTGCTCTGAATGTACATATTCTCTTTTTTCTATTTCTTTGTCCTGCTTGTTTTTTTATGGTTAAGGTGTAAACAAAAAAAAGTTACAAAGGTGTATTTGTTAATTACTAACGCTGTTTCCACTTCTGTTTTAAATAGTCTAACATTTTCTTACCATAGCCTTACTGTACTGACCTTGTGAATATTTATGTATTTAGTATTATAATTTATATATCGCACCCGAACTGTTCGTTCAAAGTTCAAAGTTCAATATTCATTCTTCAGCCTCACTGCATTCAGGACAGTCCCATACATGCTCCACCGCACGTCGCAGTATCCATCTAAGAGTTTGTTTTCTACTATATCCCGTCAAATGTTGGTTGTCTACGACCTGTTTTCTGCCCCACAGTTCAGATTTCCTGCCAGCACTTTTAATGTGTCCTAGCTCCAGCATTCTCTTCAGATCTACATTGTTCTTATTGTTCTTCCACTCCTACTTTTCATCTTCCGCAGTCTGGCCAATACAGCCTCAGAAATGTCCCCCTTGTCTACTGTTAGTCTGCCATATATTTTAGCCTGTCCAGAAAGTCTGTCTGTCAATCAATGCCATGTACTTACACATACCCTGGACAGTAAAGACAAGTTAGGCTTGTCACAGCTGACTGGCTTAACAGATGAACCAATTCTTTTCGAAACAAATTCTTCTCAATCGTACAGAGCATATCCTGCGAATCCATCACAATGACTCAGTTATCCACAACATGAGCACCAGCCACAATTTCCGTTCTCGTGCTTGATGTGCTGACCTTAAATGCTCCCGAACCCTGTGTTACTAATCTTACATTTCGGTAGACAACAAAACCCCAACCACTTCTGCTGTTCAGTGTCAATGGCAAAGATCAGAGGCATACAAGCAAGATCTGTAGGACATTTTCTGAGAAGAGGAAACTGGAACACATTGTGGCAAGTGGAAAAATTGAGGAAGAAGAAAGAAGAAACAGAGGACGACAGAAAAAGAAGTTGCTGGATGGGCCGTCGGCGTGGCTAAGAAGAAAGTCACGGGTGGATCTCATAATCAAGTCTAAAGACAGGGAATTGTGGATCGCCTACACCACGCGGCATGACACTTGAGTTTAATGAA
Organism: Achatina immaculata; assembly: GCA_009760885.1. Classification (NCBI taxonomy): domain Eukaryota; kingdom Metazoa; phylum Mollusca; class Gastropoda; order Stylommatophora; family Achatinidae; genus Lissachatina; species Lissachatina immaculata. The sequence goes on along the minus strand of CM019693.1, from coordinate 47,725,207 downwards.
TTGGGTATCTTGTGTGGTCAAACACAGTCCCAGGGATATGTTGAGAATAAGGATTGCATGGTTGTTTTGTGTGGTCAAACACTCCCAGGGATATGTTGAGAACAATAACTGGGTGGGTATTTTGTGTGGTCAAACAATTCCAGGGATATGTTGAGAACAGAGACTAAGTGGGTATTTTGTGTGGACAAACAATCCCAGCGATATGTTGAGAACAGCGATTGAGTGGGTGTCTTGTATGGTCAAACAATCCCAAGGATATGTTGAGAATAGGGATTGGGTGAGTATTTTGTGTGGTCAGGCAATCCTAACTGATATGTTGAGAACAGGTATAAGGTAGGTGTTTTGTGTGGTCAAACAATCCCAAGGATATTTTGAGAACAGGTATAAGGTAGGTGTTTTGTGTGGTCAAACAATCCCAAGGATATTTTGAGAACAGGTATAAGGTAGGTGTTTTGTGTGGTCAAACAATCCCACGGATATGTTGAGAACAGGTATTGGGTGGTTGTTTTGTGTGGTCAAACAATCCCAAGGATATGTTGAGAACAGGTATAAGGTAGGCGTTTTGTGTGGTCAAACAATCCCAAGGATATTTTGAGAACAGGTATAAGGTAGGTGTTTTGTGTGGTCAAACAATCCCACGGATATGTTGAGAACAGGTATTGGGTGGTTGTTTTGTGTGGTCAAACAATCCCACGGATATGTTGAGAACAGGTATTGGGTGGTTGTTTTGTGTGGTCAAACAATCCCACGGATATGTTGAGAACAGGGACTGGATGGGTGTTTTGTGTGGTCAAACACAGTAAATATTGTAGATGTCCTGACTGCAGACTTTCTTCCTCACCAAAAATCGCTCAGGCTTACGCTGAGATTTACATAGAAACAACGGCCCACGTTGTGTTTGATGAGCTAGAAGGACAACACGCCACGTGCCATCTTTTCTTTGATAGGGGTGGTACACCCGATTCCTGTCTTGGTGTTGTTACATTGACAGACTTGTCAGTCACGATAGGTAATGTAGCACAAGACATGTGTGAGCTGAGGTGTGTGACCTACGATCTTGACCTGGCTGACAGACTGAACAACATCCTGGCACAGTTTAAATCTTTAGAGAAGAAAACGTGTTTGTGGTACCGACGTATCATCATAAGAGAGAGATCTTTGCCTTCATGTTCCGCGCCCTGTTCTAGGAGAGTACTGATTGTTATAGTGTCCCATCCTCATGGATGTAGCAAACAGGTCAGTGTAGGCTACTGTGCCAGCAGAGTAATGAGTGTTCAAATAATTTAGTCCCAACTGACATACACCACGGCCACATGTCCAGGATCTAGTGGAGCTCACATCTTCTTGCTGGGGAATGTATCGGACGAGCACGGCCACGTGCACTCTGGAAAAAGTGACGGGGAATCTCAGGAAAACTACAGCTCTGAAACGGTGGATTACTTTTACTGTGATTTTATTGAACAAATGCACCCACAGACTGGCGTGTCGGATTATACTCTCCATGGCTGTCGTCTATGCACAGGTAAACGTGTTATACTGAGTATGTTCTCCATACACTTGTTACTTCTTTATGTTAGATGTTTATCACATGCAGGCTCCACCAGAGGAGGGGCGGACCAGGGCAAGGCTGCGCGGTATAGAGGGTTTTCCTTGTTTTAATGGTGGGAGAAGAGGGTTTTCCTTGTTTTAATGGTGGGAGCAGAGGGTTTTCCTTGTTTTAATGGTGGGAGCGGAGGGTTTTCCTTGTTTTAATGGTGGGAGCAGAGGGTTTTCTCTATTTTAATGGTGGGAGCGGAGGGTTTTCTCTATTTTAATGGTGGGAGCGGAGGGTTTCTCTATTTTAATGGTGGGAGAGGAGGGTTTTCTCTATTTTAATGGTGGGAGCGGAGGGTTTTCTCTATTTTAATGGTGGGAGCGGAGGGTTTTCTCTATTTTAATGGTGGGAGAGGAGGGTTTTCTCTATTTTAATGGTGGGAGCGGAGGGTTTTCTCTATTTTAATGGTGGGAGAGGAGGGTTTTCTCTATTTTAATGGTGGGAGAGGAGGGTTTTCTCTATTTTAATGGTGGGAGCGGAGGGTTTTCCTTGTTTTAATGGTGGGAGCGGAGGGTTTTCCTTGTTTTAATGGTGGGAGCGGAGGGTTTTCCTTGTTTTAATGGTGGGAGAGGAGGGTTTTCTCTATTTTAATGGTGGGAGCGGAGGGTTTTCCTTGTTTTAATGGTGGGAGCGGAGGGTTTTCTCTATTTTAATGGTGGGAGAGGAGGGTTTTCTCTATTTTAATGGTGGGAGAGGAGGTTTTCTCTATTTTAATGGTGGGAGCGGAGGGTTTTCTCTATTTTAATGGTGGGAGCGGAGGGTTTTCTCTATTTTAATGGTGGGAGAGGAGGGTTTTCTCTATTTTAATGGTGGGAGCGGAGGGTTTTCTCTATTTTAATGGTGGGAGCGGAGGGTTTTCTCTATTTTAATGGTGGGAGAGGAGGGTTTTCTCTATTTTAATGGGGAGCGGAGGGTTTTCTCTATTTTAATGGTGGGAGAGGAGGGTTTTCTCTATTTTAATGGTGGGAGCGGAGGGTTTTCTCTATTTTAATGGTGGGAGCGGAGGGTTTTCTCTATTTTAATGGTGGGAGAGGAGGGTTTTCTCTATTTTAATGGTGGGAGAGGAGGGTTTTCTCTATTTTAATGGTGGGAGCGGAGGGTTTTCTCTATTTTAATGGTGGGAGAGGAGGGTTTCTCTATTTTAATGGTGGGAGCGGAGGGTTTTCCCATTGCTGCCATTCCCATGTTCTTGATCATTTCATTGGATACTCCATCTGGTCCTGGTGATTTCCTTGGTTTCAGTTTACTAACTGCTAGGTCTAACTCTCTGCGTGTGATTGGTGCATCCATGACCTCCACTTTTCTGACTTGTTCCTCTTCTTTCTGTGGGTCAATGCGCACTGCAGGCTCTTTCTCTGGATGGATATCAATGTTACAGACCTGTGCAAACATGCGAGAAAAATTATCTGCTACCTGCTTACCTGTAAGAGTTTTCCCATCCTCTATTAGTGTAATCTTTGTACTTCTTCCAGTGCTCTCATCATTTAACTGTTTGATTAGTTTCCACAGTTTCCTTCCATCCTTTTCAAAGTTTAGGAACTCTGTTTTCTCTCTCCAACTTTCCCGTCTGGCTTGCAGCTTAGCTCTCTGAAAATTGGCCTTAGAATGTTGGTAATTATTGTGGTGTTCTTGGCATGGTCTATTTTCTGCTTGCTTTCGAGCTGCTTCCACGTCATCATGGAGTTTTCCCAGCTCACTAGACCAGTATCGTTTATAGTCCCTGCGAGCTCCTCTGGGAATGGTTTCACGAGAGGCCTGAAGATACAAGCATTGAATTCCTTCACTATGCTGTTAATATCCTTACCTTCTATGGACAGCTGTCCCACCAGGATACCTGTACGATGTCTGTACATTGTCCAGTTTTCTTTTTTATAGTTCCATCTGGGGAGAGGGTTACTGGTGTTAAGGAGTTCATTTTCTATTGCCAGGAAGACTGGTCGATGGTCGCTACCCTCCAAGTTGTTTTCCAACTTCACGAGTAATGTTCCACTTCAGATCTGGAGAGTGGAATGCCAGATCTGGTGTTGATGTTGTATGCCAAGCCCTTGAGTAAAATGTTGGGGGATCCATTGGCTGTTGATTAGGAGAAGTCCATTATCATCCTGCCAGCTCTCAACTTCCTCTCCTCTCTTGTCTATGTGGTCATAGCCCCAGCTCTGGGAATGGCTGTTAAAATCGCCATAGACCATCAGTCTCTCTTTGTGTGGGATTGTTTCTAAAGCAAGTGGGCGGTCATTAGGACAGTAATAGTTAAGGAGGTGGAAATCTGTATTACTACTTTTTAGATGGATCATCTGGTATTCGGCTCCTTCCATGTACACTCCCACCTGACATGCGCTGATATTATTCTTAACAAGTGTGAGTACTCCTCCTTTTCTTCTGTCCTGTCGGTCTGATCTAAAACACTGGTAGCCTCTGATTTTAAAGGCGGCATCTTTGGTTAGGTGTGTCTCCTGTATGCAGCATATACTTACCTACTCTGCAAAAAGTATGTTCTCTAGTTCCACCTTTTTGCTATAGCCATCTCTAACACTGCTGACACCCTCAGCATTCCACTGCATTATTGTAAGTTCTTGCTTTTTGGCTGTTTTCTTCCGTTGTATTTTCTGGCCAGTAGCTCTACTCTCATGTCTCCTGACTCCACAAGACGAACTGAGAGGACCTCCAGTAGCATTGGGTGGACCCTTTCGAGGCAGGCGGCCCGGCACTGCACCTGCCTGGTTAGTCTTCACAGGGCGAGCACCATGTTTGAATACTGCAGATAGAGACATTTCATTAGCGATAATGCGTGTTACCCTGATTTTTGCGATGCGCCTTTTGGCTGGGTAACTCCGACTTCAGCACCTTTCCTTGCTAGGGCAGACTGTGGTCTTGCTCGGACTGCCATGAAGACAGTGTGGCTGGCCTGGCCAAAACTTTGTTTTCCAGCCTCTGGTGGCTGTATGTAAGTCCCTTCTCCATGTCAGATGGTTTGAGACAGTTCCACAGAGACACTCTGACTTTGAGATGAGGAATCTGATGAGTGCTTCAACGATATCCATTCCCCGCCACCTATAGTCTGCTGGCTCTGTTTTGTTTACATCATTCTCATAGCCATTGTTGTAAAGACCTACAGGCTTGTCACGTCCTGGATTCATTGGTTTCACACCAGACTTCCCTCATCCCCGCCAGAGATCACCATGTCCCCATCCGTCTACCAAACTGACATTACATTTTACAAAAATAACAATTACAATAAGTGTTGATTGCTACAGGTTTCTGGGCTACAGAAGTAGGTCAGAATTTTTAAGCAAACAGATCTATGTTCCTTGTCTCACAAACAGTATGTTAAGATAAGTGTGCTCTTAACACAGTTGTTACCAGGGGTTCTATCCAGTCTAAGTTGATGACTTTCTATACTGCAGAAACAAACTATAGAATCTAAGAAGTTGAGGACTTTCCGTACAGTCCACACAAACCACCACCTCTTAAGGATTAGTGGCAAAAGCATGAGAAACATTAATAAAATCAATCCCTTCTTTCTTTCTTTCCTTTTTTCTTTCTTTCTTTCTTTCATTCCCCTGAACAACGAGCTGGTGTTCTTTACAGCTGATGCGGTGAGGATTTTGATGAAAACTTCATGTAGGTTTGTGAGCGCGTTATGACAGCATCATGTAGGTTTGTGAGCAGGTTATGACAGCATCATGTAGGTTTGTGAGCGCGTTATGACAGCATCATGTAGGTTTGTGAGTGCGTTATGACAGCATCATGTAGGTTTGTGAGCTGGTTATGACAGCATCATGTAGGTTTGTGAGTGCGTTATGACAGCATCATGTAGGTTTGTGAGCGGGCTATGACAGCATCATGTAGGTTTGTGAGCGGGTTATGGGAGATATTTTGTTTAGCCTCTGAGTACAGCTAAAAAGCAGGCGGTATGCAATACTTCTCTAACAGACTCCGCCACTAAGAGGATTATGGCGATCCCTGCCACATTAGCCAGGCCTGGCCTATTACTGAGGATACAAACGAAGAGGTTTGAAGGGTCTTGGTCAGCTGTAGTTCACCAACCCTGACTCAGACAAGTCAGTTACAGGTCGCTGATTGCTAAGTCGGACAGCGTCCCCCACCCCACCCCACCCCCGACAGCTTGTCACGTGGTCGACCGACATAGAAAAATGACATCATGGAAAAGTAAATGGTAAAATATCAGGACAGAAGATGATGTCTCTTATTCTTGATGCTTACAATAAAACACTAGAATGAGGGAAGAAGTTGACCTGAAGTAATGGTGGGAGCGGAGGGTTTTCTATTTTAATGGTGGGAGCGGAGGGTTTTCTCTATTTTAATGGTGGGAGAGGAGGGTTTTCTCTATTTTAATGGTGGGAGAGGAGGGTTTTCTCTATTTTAATGGTGGGAGAGGAGGGTTTTCTCTATTTTAATGGTGGGATGAGGAGGGTTTTCTCTATTTAATGGTGCTAGCGGAGGGTTTTCTCTATTTTAATGGTGGGAGAGGGGGTTTTCTCTATTTTAATGGTGGGAGAGGAGGGTTTTCTCTATTTAATGGTGGGAGCGGAGGGTTTCTCTATTTTAATGGCGGGAGCGGAGGGTTTTCTCTATTTTAATGGCGGGAGCGGAGGGTTTTCTCTATTATAATTTTGGGAGCAGAGGGTTTTCCTAGTTTTAATGGTGGGAGCGGAATGTTTTCTCTATTTTAATGGTAGGAGCGGAGGGTTTTCTCTATTTTAATGGTGGGAGCAGAGGGTTTTCCTTGTTTTAATTGTGGGAGCGGAGAGTTTTCTCTATTTTAATGGTGGGAGTGGAGGGTTTTCCGTGTTTTAATGGTGGGAGCAGAGGGTTTTCCTTGTTTTAATGGTGGGAGCAGAGGGTTTTCCTTGTTTTAATGGTGGGAGCGGAGGGTTTCCTTGTTTTAATGGTGGGAGCGGAGGGTTTTCCTTGTTTTAATAGTTGACCCGAAAGGTTTTCTCTGTTTTAATGGTGGATCTGGAAGGTTTTCTCTATTTTAATGTTGGACCTGGAAGGTTTTCTCTATTTTAATGTTGGATCTGGAGGGTTTTCTCTATTTTAATGTTGGACCTGGAAGTTTTTCTCTGTTTTAATGGCGGATCTGAAAGTTTATGTCTATTTTAATGTTGGATCTGGAAGTTTTTCTCTATTTTAAAGTTGGACCTGGAAGTTTTTCTCTATTTTAATGGAGGAATCGGACAGTTATCACTATTGTAATATGGGCCCGGACGTTTTTCTGTATTTTAATTATGGGCTTCTAGGGTTTTGTCTATTTTAATGATGAAATCTGAGTGTTTTGTCTGTTTTAATGGTGGCACCAGAGGGTTTTCTCTGTTTAATGTTGGCCCGGAAGGTTTTCTCTGTGTTAATTTTTGAACCTGATTGTTTTTCTGTTTTAATGGTGAGACCGGATGGTTTTTCTGTCTTAATGATGGGCCCTGATAGTTTCTCTGTTTTAATGGTGGGCCAGGAGGGTTTTGTCTGTTTCAATGTTGGGTCATGAGAGTTTTGTCAGAGAAAGAAAAACCACAAGAGAACTACTTGGGATCTACGATTTTTTCGAGGTCTAATTCTACAAAATAATGTTATTTTACTTTACTGTACGAAAGCCTCGTTTCCTATTTATTAAAAAAAAAGTTATTAAACATCCGAGCTTCACGTAATTTGCTTGGTTTCTCCTTCATTTATTGGCTGCCCTGCTTGGAGGGAAATCACTTTTGCTTGTTGTAAACTGAATATTTCCTCTGCCTTTACAGTCAGTTTTTTTTTCAAGTGATCAAATTTCAATTACTAAGTCAAGTCCAGAGAGTCGGAAGCAGGTCTCAGATCCAGAAACTTCTAGATAAGAATATGGTCCTTATCTACTAGATTACTTGTGGTCTCGTATTATATAGAGTGTACGTGTAAATATTATAACTACAAAACTCAAGTAATGTAGAAGATATTATTGCTTTTCCTACATCACATTTGGAATCTCAGGACTCATTCATTTATTCATTTGCATGTCCCTTGCGGAACTTTGCCTCCCAAACAGCACTCCTGTAGGCCTCTCGGTTGTGAGCAAGGTGGCCTGCTGCTGCGGCATCCATTTGCAGATCATCAACGATTTCTTGCAGCCATCTTCGTTTTGGTCTTCCTCTTTTTCTTTTTCCCATTATGTATTCTTCCAATACTGTCTTCTCTAAATTATCATGACGTTTAATGTGTCCAAAATACGGAAGAACAGACAATCTAAGACGGAGAAGTACGGAAGTACATGAGAGAGGAGGTAGCGTAAAGACAGAGGAACAAGGACGGTCAGTGAATAGAGAACGGTCCATGCAAGAGAAGAAGAGAAAGAACATCACATCAAAAGCCAGACAGATCACCTTCAGACTCTTATACAACATGACACTCACCACACATGGACTAACACACACTAACAGGGGACGATGTTTCCTATGTAAGCGAAACATACTAGAAACAGAAGAACACATTTTCTATGAGTGCAGAACAGTTGCAACCACAGTAAGAACAACACAGAACACCATAGAAACAAACACAGCACAACAAGCAGACATCTAGAAAGCCATAATTTTATCCCTAAAACAGAGAAATGGTATTTATTTTATCCCTAAAACAGAGAAATGTTATTTCTTTTATCCATAAAACAGAGAAATGTTATTCCTTTTATCTCTATCTCCAAAGTGGAAGTGATGGAATTCTTGGCTTTCGTGTCATTTGTTTCACATTGTTTTGTCTTTGCGACAGAGATGTCTTCTACTGGCGATGCCGTGTCTCATCCCCGGTTCCGCGGTAAAAGAAAGCGAGGTTCTATATGGCAAAACAGGTTAAGGTAAGAAATCTTTCCTTTCCTCTGTCTTACAGTTTACTTGGTTTAGGAGACTTCATTGACTGCACATTGTATACGCTTTAATAAGAACAATTTCTGTTTTACCATTATCCACCTGATAACCCTGAAAATTGATCATGTGTAGTCTCTCTGAGATTTATGAATGAAAGAAAAGTATGTGCTTGTTCACTATTATCAGTGTTGAGAGAAACTCACGTTCTTGATAAATCTGTGCAATAATTGCATGAAGGGTTTTCAAAATACCTAAGAGAAAGCCTCCCCTTCAATAAAAATATTCATTGGAATGATCTTTTATAAAACGAGAGAGAAATGCCCATGAAGCAGAAAGTAAAATGTGTAAGTGTTACATTGTCATTGCGTGTGAGAGAAGAGGGGATATTTGACCATGAAGCAAGAGAAAAGCATAAAACAAACATTTA
>CM019693.1:47702019-47716238 GCA_009760885.1 Achatina immaculata | reverse complement strand
TGCATGTGATGAAAAGATAATGAAATAATAAAATAGTGCCAATGTGCATGTGATGAAAAGATAATGAATAAATAAAATAGTGCCAACGTGCATGTGATGAAAAGATAATGAAAAAGCTGAGAAGCAACAAAACTTGGTTATAACTGAAAAAGAGACAAACAAGCAAAGCAACAAAAGCAGAGTGATGAAAGGTGGTTAACATTATATGTACCTTTATGCTAACATTAGGTGTGTTAAATCTGTTTACTGAGTGTTTTATATATGTTTTTACTGTATGTGTTAATATTCTGTTTACATAATGTGTTGTTTGTGTGGGGGAAAAAATGATAATGATAATAGCTGACCTTGTGAATACTTATCAGTGGAGTAGTGATGTCCAATCAGTTTTCAGAAATACAAGCAGAACAAATGCATACATGGTCAATCATAATTGCTGATTGCTGTCTCTAAAATAGATTTAGTTTCTTTATATAAAGTATACATTTTAGTATTTCTTTATGTAAAGTGTATATTTTAGAGTTTCTTTATGTAAAGTATACATTTTAGTATTTCTTTATATAAAGTGTATATTTTAGAGTTTCTTTATGTAAACTATACACTTTAGAGTTTCTTTCATGAAGTGATCATGACATTTATATTGACCATCAGAATATTCTAAGCACAAGTTTAGACATGTACTCTGTACAAGATACTGAAAGTAGTTTATTTGCAGGGAACATCAGACTGACAAACACATGAGTTCATGTTCTGTCAGGTGATGATAATAGCATGTCTTATTCTTTCCAGAAATTTTCAGCCATTCACCCTAGAGACCCTTTTATTACAGTATTTGTGAGTACACCATTGTGGTGTTCCATATCTGAGTTGTAGTTACGCTGAGCTTGCTTGATTTAAAGCTGTATTTACACTGAACTTGTATTCATGTCAGTGTTGTGTATAGTCTGTACCTAAAAGGTTTCACTACAAATATGGAGAACAGGTGCATTTTTTTTTCCTAATGATGGTTTCTCAAAGCAAAATTCTCTCACACTGATCTTAGTGTTTACCAGACTTAACAGAGTTGCCAGCTTGTCACTTGCAGCATGAACTTGCCAGAATGTCTGACTTGTGACATTAAAAGTGCCAGTTTGGCAGACACATGAATAGCCTAGAGGTGCATGCTTATAAGTATTGTTTATCCTCTTTGGTTAGAAATTTGGTTATTTTCCATCCCTTTAAGTGTTTGCTTGTTTCCAAATTTTTGATTGTTCCAGATATTTACTTGTTAATTTATTAAGCATTTAGAAGGGGTCTTTGAGGGTGATGGTGGCCACCTTTTTATTTATTTTTTAAATAATGTCTTCAGAGTGTTGTATGTGTGTTCATTCATTCATTCCTTTGCATGTCCCTTGCAGAACTTTGCCTCCCAAACAGCACTCCTGTAGGCCTCTCGGTTGTGAGCAAGATGGCCTGCTGCTGCTGCATCCATTTCCAGATCATCAACGATGTCTTGCAGCCATCTTCGTTTCGGTCTTCCTCTTTTTCTTTTTCCCATTATGTATCCTTCCAATACGGTCTTCTCTAAATTATCATGACGTTTAATGTGGCCAAAATATTTAAGTTTTCTCTCTTTAATCCTCTTTACTAGCCAGCCAGTATGTGTGTGGGTGTGTGAAATCTCATTATAGTGGGCTTCAAGGAGATTGACAAATGAGTATGTTATATCCAAAGTCTACTGTATCCAGAATTGATGGTGGTCAAACTACTACAGCAGTGTGAGTCAACATAAAATCAAGCACTTTTTACAATATTCCCACACACACTCTGGTAAATAAATGTTAACTTATACACACTGTGCTAAATAAATGTTAACCCTCACACACTGTTGTAAACAAATGTTAACAATTTTTAAAAAACTTGTACTGTAATGTTGTTAGAATGTATAAAATCGGAAAAAAGTAGGAGCAGCTTTATTACTTAACGATTACAAAGTTGTGACGTTTCGGCGTGAGCCTTAATCATACAAAAACATACAGGACGAAGAAATAGAGAGAGGAGATAAAGTATAGATTCACATGAATATTGTTTAAAAAAAAAAATTTTTTTTTAAAGGAGTAATTAGCTGTAAATTGCAAGGTGTGGCTTGTCCGGCGGTGTGTGTCAGGAATGGATCTGGTAGGACGTGGAAATTGTTTAAATAGAGACCTGTGACATGTGGTCGGTGGGTTGTAACTGGGGGTGGTGGATGGGGAACCGGGGAGGGGAGAGAGAGTGACGCACTACTGGCCTAGCTAGGAGAAATTGAAACAGGTGATTGGGGAAGAGGGGTTGCAGAGAAAATAGCGGGGTTGCAGAGTGATGCTTGAGGAAGTTTGAAAAGTAAGAAGGGGTGGATTTAGTGGAGAGGTACTATAATGATTGAAGAAGATGATGTTACGTGTAACTAAGCAGCGAGTTTAACCCATGTGGTTCCAGCGTCCCATAATTTTGAATGTAGCGGTTCTCAAGTGCCAGGCGGCTTGTGTCATCTGCGTGACATTGTTTAATGGCTGTTACCAGAAAATCAGATTTGCCTCTGTGGTTGGGGCCATTGAAATGATTTGGGACTGGTTTCGAAGCATGCTGGGCGATGTCGTACAGATGTTTTTGCATGTGGTCCCCTAATCTGAGGCCAGTCTCACCGATATATGTTATCCTGCATCTTTTGCAAACGATGACATATATCACATTTCGGGACTCGCATGTGACTCCCTCATGAAGAGTGAGGATAGTTTTGGGAAAGGTGATTGTTTTCTTTTCCCAAACTACAGGGCAGGTAACGCAGCGGGGGCGGTTACATTTTCTGGTGCCAACATATGTAAGGCTCTGCTTCAAGTGGCTGTGGACGAGGATGTCCTTAAGGCCTAGCAAAGTGATATTTAAGCCGTAATCGGCGGTGGAATTGTTTAACATCACGGAGTAAAAAATAGCGATCACAACGAGGCCGAGTGGGAATAAACTTAAGACCCTTGGCGAGAACTAGTTTTTCATCATCAGAAAGGGGCAAGTCGGGGGGGGGGGGGAGGGGGGGAATACAAACTACATTAGAGGCTAAAAAATTCTGATTTGTTGGACTGATCTATAAAGTCCAAGTTATCCTGACATAGGCATTGAAGACGAAGGAGTTGGGAGTATGGGATGGAGTTCTTACAAGTTTCAGACTGAGAGGAGGTGTAAAGTAAATAGGTGTGGCTGTTGGTGGGCGTGTAAAATACAGAGGTGACAGTCCTGTCTGTGCCAATAGATATTTAGATGTCCAAAAAGTTGACAGACTTGTCAGAAATTTCATAAGTGAATTTGATGTTTAAAAAAAAAAAAGAAGAAAGAGACAATATACTTTCATAGGACATGCAATGATAAGAGGGGGCATTGAAAATATTATAACAACAGGAAAAATAGAGGGAAGAAGAGCAAGGGGAAGGCCAAGAGAAATGATACTGGATAGTCTGACAGGATGGTGTGAGAGGAGATCACCAACTGAGCTGATGGCCTGCATGAAGGATCGTGTACTCTGGAGAAACATAATAGCCAATGCCAGTTGATATAGCACCTGATGATGATTGTGATGATGATGATGATGAATTTTATGTTATTATTAAGTGAGTTGGTGAATTCAGTAAATTTTTCAAATTCGTCCAGTGGCATACTCAAATGCCGTCATCGATGTACCTTTTATAGAATTCTAGAAGTCTGCCAGTGTAGGTTTCCCATAATTTGACTTCCAGTAAACCCATAAATAAACATGCATAACTGGGACCCATTTTCGTTCCCATGGCAACACAACTGATTTGATAGAAGTATTTGCTGTTGAATTCAAAAGAGTTTATGTTGAGTACTAGCCCTAACCCTAATTGTTGTATCGGTGTTAGTGGTTGGGTGAAGGTCTTTGTCAAGAAAATATCGGAGTGCTAAGAGTCCATCTTCATGGGGGATAGAGGTGTAAAGGGAAGTAGAAATTTTGTGTCAGCTCAATCCACTTAGAGAAGTAGAGTCTCTCTCTCTCTCTGAACCTTAAGTGCCCAGGGCACATGGGGCTTCCGCACGGGTTTTCCACAAATGCCTGTCCTTCGCCTTTTTTTCTGCTCTTGCCCAGGTGAGCCCTCTATTGCTCAACATCCTTTCTGTTGTTCTTCTCCATGTCTCTTTTGGTCTACCCTTACTTCTGTTCCCCTGTGGTGTCCATCTTAGTGCTATTTTTGGTAGTGAGTTGTCAGTCATTCGGAGCACATGTCCCAACCATCGCCAGCGTCTTTTCTCAATAATTGTTGTCAGTACACTTAGAACATTACTCTTAAATATCCTGATTTTCATATTTATGCTTAGTTTTTTTTATTTCCATATAGTCTGCAGCATTGCAAAAGCCTGGTTTGCTCTAGTAAGTCTGCTGTTGATGTCCTCTGTGTTGTCTCCATTTTCTACTACTCTGCTGCCAAGGTATACAAATTCGTTGACCTCCTCCACTAACTTGTTATCTACTCTGAGTACATTTCTGTTGTTCACATTTTGCTTCATTAACTTTGTCTTTCCTACGTTGATCTTTAGTCCTATGTTGTTTGCATTCTGAGTTAGCTTGTTTATTTTATCTTGCATATCTTTGTGACTGCTTGATAATAGACAAATGTCATCCGCAAAGTCAAGGTCCTCCAGCACTGTGTCAAGGGTCCATTGTAATCCTCTGCATTTGTCTGATGTTGCTTCCTTCATTAACCAGTCTACTGCCAAGATAAATAATGTTGGTGATAGGACACATCCCTGTTTCACTCCTGTTTGTACCCTAAAGCTGCTGGAGGTATGTTCTCCACAGGTAACTTTGCACTGAAAATCCTCATACAGGGCTTTGATTACATTTACTATCTTGTGGGGGAGGCCATGCCATCTTAGGATTTTCCACAGTGCATCTGTTGACACTGTCAAAGGCTTTCTCAAAATCTATGAATAATGCATATGTTGTGCTATGCCACTCATTTGCCTGTTCTAATATTTGTCTAAGTACAAATATGTGGTCTGTGCATGATCTTCCTTTCCTAAATCCTGCCTGCTCTTTCCAAAGTTTTTCCTCAAGTGTTGGTACAATTCTGTTGATGATTATTCTGCAAAATACTTTACTGGTGAGTGGCAGTAGGGTAATGCCTCTCCAGTTCCCGCAATCTTTGAGGTCACCCTTCTTTGGTAGTTTTACTATAAGCCCAGTTTTCCACTCATCTGGGGCTTTTTCTAGATTCCAGATTTGTTGTAATATCCGACAAAGTTGTTTTGGTGTTTCTGTTTCTTCTGCTTTCAACATCTCAGCAGTCACTTCATCTTCACCTGGTGCCCTGTCTGATTTTAGCTTCTTTATCGCCTCCTTTACTTCACTTATTGTTATTGGTCCTGTATTGATGATTAGTTCCATTTTTGCTTCAGGTATGTCTATTGTTTGTGCTGCTTGTGTTCTGTTTAGTAGGGTGTTAAAGTGTTCCTTCCATCTTTCAATTTTTTCTCTTTCTCCACTGACCAGCTGTCCATTTTGTGTCCTTACTGCACTTTCACATCTTGTGTTGAAGTTACCTATCATCTGCTTTGTGATTTTATATATGGTTTTCATGTCATTTGTGTATGCTGCTTTCTCTGCTGCTTCTGCTAAGTTGTCATAGTATTGACGTTTATCTTGACGGCATGATTCCTTCACTTCTTTGTCTTTTTGTGCATAATTACTTAAAACTTGTTCTTTAAGCCGTTGTGATTTGGTGTTCAGTAATTTTTTCTTGATTTCTTTTCTTTGCTCTATCTTTTCCCATGTGGTCTTGCTTATCCATTCCTCTTTTTTCCGTTTCCGATATCCCAGCACTGTTTCCTGTAGTGTTTTATTGAACTCTAGTATGGACATTTCTGCTTCGTCTTGTAGGACACTGAAGTGGTTCTTAAGTACTATTGAGAATTCATTTCTTGTTTGCTGGTCTTTCAGTTTTCTTGTATCAAAACGTATCTTTCTGTGTTCTCCGATTTTGGCTTTCCTTAATTTTAGTTTTATTTTTGCTACCAGAAGGTTGTGATCATTTCCTACATCTGCTCCTTTCCTTGCTCGCACATCTTGTAGTGACCGTTTCCACTTGTTGTTTATTAGTATGTGATCGATTTGGTTTTCTGTGTTTTTATCTAGTGACCTCCAAGTCACCTTATGGATGTTTTTATGTTGGAAAATTGTCCCTCTGATGGTCATCATGTTTTCTTCACAGAAACTACACAGTCTTTCTCCATTTTCATTTATTTCTCTGATTCCTTCTCTTCCCATGATTCTTCTTCTATCTTCATTTCCTTCACCTACTTTTGCATTGAAGTCGCCCAAGATGAGTAGCATATCATGCTTGGGTATTTTTTCTACTGTGGCTTGGAGGCTGTTGTAAAAATCTTCTTTTAATTCCTCTTCAGCTGCTTCTGTTGGTGCATAACAAACTATAATAGACAGCTTCGTGAATCTTGAGTTGAACCGTGCATATAATAATCTCTCATTTATTGGGGTCCATTTCAGCAATGCTCTTGATGCTTCTTTTGTTATAATCAATGCTACTCCTCCTTCATGAAGATCTTCTTTACCTGACCATATTATTGTATCTTCTGTGTGCTGTGTTGTTAATTTCCTTCTGCCTTGTCCTGTCCATCTTGCTTCTTGTATTCCTAGTATGTCTAGTTTGTATCTGTGCATTTCCTTGATGGTTTGTGCTAGTTTTCCAGTCTGGTTAAGTGTTCTTGCATTCCAGCTGCCTATTTGCATCTTGTGTTTAGGTTCCAGGAGGTCTGCAGTCAGGCTGGGGACTTCCAGTGGCTGGCTTTCATCCACAACCTTCATGGGCTCAGTTTCCTGATACGCATTTCTCCTTCCACCTGCATTTGTTTTTTCCCTTGCTTCCGTTTCTGTAGCAGTCTGGTAGTTTTTTTTTACCAGATAGGGTTGCTGGCCCTATGCTGAACCCTCCTTAGTCGCCTTTTATGATCATGCGTGGTAGGGTACAGTGGTCCTATTCTTTGCAGATCCCGGGTACCACACGGGTAAGAGAAGTAGAGTATTAAGTAGAAATTTTGTGTCAGCTGAATCCACTTAGAGAAGTAGAGTATTAATTAAAAATTTTGTGTCAGCTCAATCAATCAACTTTGAGAAGTAGAGTATTAAGTAGAAATTTTGTGTCAGCTCAATCAATCAACTTTGAGAAGTAGAGTATTAAGTAGAAATTGTGTGTCAGCTCAATCAATCAACTTTGAGAAGTAGAGTATTAAGTAGAAATTTTGTGTCAGCTCAATCAATCAACTTTGAGAAGTAGAGTATTAAGTAGAAATTTTGTGCCAGCTCAATCCACTTAGACAGGTAGAGTATTAAGTAGAAATTTTGTGCCAGCTCAATCCACTTAGACAGGTAGAGTATTAAGTAGAAATTTTGTGCCAGCTCAATCCACTTAGACAGGTAGAGTATTAAGTAGAAATTTTGTGCCAGCTCAATCCACTTAGAGTATTAAGTAGAAATTTTGTGTCAGCTCAATCAATCAACTTTGAGAAGTAGAGTATTAAGTAGAAATTTTGTGCCAGCTCAATCCACTTAGAGTATTAAGTAGAAATTTTGTGTCAGCTCAATCAATCAACTTTGAGAAGTAGAATATTAAGTAGAAATTTTGTGCCAGCTCAATCCACTTAGAGTATTAAGTAGAAATTTTGTGTCAGCTCAATCAATCAACTTTGAGAAGTAGAATATTAAGTAGAAATTTTGTGTCAGCTGAATCCACTTTGAGAAACAGAGTATTGCATATGCTGTACTGTATATGTAGGTGCCAGTATTTGAAGGTTTGACAGAGTCAGTAACAAAAATCTTGATATATGACAGATTTGGGAATATCAGAAAGAGCATCAACAGACACATGAGAAATGCAGCACTTACAAAACATGCAAGGAAGTGTTGGGTTGAAAGTCTAAGACTGCTCTCCTGTTGTGTTTCATATAGGGTTTTACAGTCTGAAATTAAACATTAAGTCAGCACTTCATTGGTGGCTGTGAAGTAGCAGCTTGCTTGAATTTCCAAAGATATGTGTATTATTTGTGAAGCTCTGGGCCCTCAACTTGACAGTTTTTTCACATTTCCTACAAAGTGAATCCAGTGTTTGATGGAACATATATCAAAACCTGCACTTAATTCATGTCTGATAAAGTAAACCCAACATCAGTATTTCTGCCACTGACTTGAAGTGGTTGGCTGTTTCTTGGTAAAATTCTTGTCTGCACTTGAGAAACAAAGAGTTGTGCAAGTGCTGGGGAAGTAAATCACACACATGCTCCTGATAATTATGACTTGTTTCAGCTGGGACATTTTGCTCTGCGTGTGTTGGCTTTGCCATTTAGTACCTGAGTACTTGTATGTAAGAAACTCAGAAACAGGATGTGCAGAACATGCTAGGAACCTTGTTATACATTCACAGTTGTGAGGAAGAAAAGAATATGTTGCATTGAATTTATTCCAGCAAGTGCGATGCAGAACTTCGTGGACTTCCAAAAAGCCTTTGACAGCCTCCACCTACCCACACTGTGGAAACTTCTTACATTCTATGGCAACTTCTTACATTCTATGGCTTTGTGCCCAAATATGTAAACATAATAAAAGCCTTCTATAATGATTCACGTTGCTGTGTAAGAACAGAATCTGGCAACTCTGGTTCCCGGTGGAAACAGGTGTAAAACAAGGTTGCGTCATGTCACCAATGCTATTTGGGCTAGCAGTTGATTGAGTAATGCGCAGATGCACCCATGATACATACCTGGGCATCAGATGGATTGATATCAAATCACTGGAAGACCTAGACTTCGCAGACAATATAGCACTTCTGAACTCCACACACGCTGATGCGCAAGAGAAAACAAACCGACTCCAAAATATCTCTAAACAAATTGGCCTCGAAATCAACTCAGTAAAAACTAAAGTTCTTGATCTCACCAACAAACCGGACAACATTAAACTTAATGGACATGCTCTTGAAAAAGTCACTAGTTTTACATACCTAGGAAGCAAGTTAACACCCGCGGAAGACATATCAACAGAAATTATGACCTGAATTGCTTTAGCGTCAGACACTTTCAACAAGCTGACTAACATCTGGAAATCAAAACAACTCAGTAGGCACACGAAACTCAAGATCTTCAACTCCTGTGTAGTGCCAGTACTGACCTATGGTTGCGAGAGTTGGAGAACATCCCCAGCAATGGAAGAGAGACTGGATGCTTTTGAAAATAAGTGACTTTGAAGACTGCTAAATATCTGATGGCACAATTTCAGATCAGTTACATCAATAGGACAAGAAACTAAACAAGACTACGTATCAAATTTTGTCAGAAGATTTTGCTGGAACTCCATCGGCCACGTACTTAGAATGGACAAAAAACGACTCCCACACCAAGCATTTACGTGGTCACCAGGGGGTAAAAGAAAGCGGGGAAGACCCAAAGACACACTAAGAAGAGTTATCACCAAGGAGTGTTCAACAATGCTCATCAGAAACACAGAAGATCTAAAGCAAGTAGCAAGGAATCGCCAGACATGGAGAGCCTTGTCCTCCGCCCTGTATGCCTGCTTTGGCCCAAGTTGATCACCTAACTAAAGTGCGATGCAGAGCTAGCTCACTCGTAACGTTTATTTCATTGATGAGGGTGACGTTTTAGCTGGTGACTACCTTGCAGAAATGAATAACACACGAGTAGTTTCTGGCTATAAGTAAAGCAAAATATATACACAAAGCCATTTCAATAAAGCTGTGATAACAAATGTTAAAACACTTTCAGACAAAAGTAGGAACAGCTTTATTAGTTTTAGTTAGCAAGCACATAGATGTAACACCTTAATCATATAAAGAAATAGGGAAAGGAGATCAAATATAAATTCACAACAAATAAGAATGAAAAAAATATATATAAAAAAGGGAGAACTTAGATGTGACTTGCAAGAAGCTGTGTCTGAGAGCGTGCATAGTGGAGTATTTTGAATGTTTAGACGAAGACTTGAGATGTGTGATAGGCTGGTAGTAAAGAGGAGGTGGGGAAACTAGAGTAGAGAGAAAAGGTTACAGTGATAAAATGAGAAAAGGATGGGTGGAATAGATGATTGTGGTTGGTTAGAGGGTTTGTAATCTAGAACAGGGAGAAAAGAACAGAACTTAGTAGAGAGGGAATATCATTGTAGAGGAAGATAGCTGCTCATGTCACTTCTTGTTTACATGTTCTCATTTATTTTAATTTTCATTGACCAAGGAATTAATTTTGTGAAATTGTAGAACAGGCTTTGTATGGTTGTTGATACTTTCTGAAGAATCAAATCTTGTTTAAGTCAAGATATAAATCTGCTACAGATGAATGTTATTTAAGTCAAGATATAAATCTGCTACAGCTGAATGTTAAAGATATAAATCTGTTACAGCTGAATGTTATTTAACTCAAGATATAAATCTGTTACAGCTGATTGTTGTTTAAGCCAAGATATAAATCTGTTACAGCTGAATGTTAAGTCAAGATATAAATCTGTTACAGCTGAATGTTGTTTAAGTCAAGATATAAATCTCTTACAGCTGTAGATGCTTGCTGGAAGATGAATGTTGTATAAACTGGCAATACCTTATACTTACTGGAAGATGAATGTTGTATAAACTGGCATTAGCTTATACTTACTGGAAGATGAATGTTGTATAAACTGGCAACAGCTTATACTTACTGGAAGATGAATGTTGTATAAACTGGCATTAGCTTATACTTACTGGAAGATGAATGTTGTATAAACTGGCAGTAACTTATACTTGCTGGAAGATGAATGTTGTATAAACTGGCAATACCTTATACTTACTGGAAGATGAGTGTTGTATAAACTGGCAACAGCTTATACTTGCTGGAAGATGAGTGTTGTATAAACTGGCAACAGCTTATTCTTGCTGGAAGATGAATGTTGTGTAAACTGGCAACAGCTTATGCTTGCTGGAAGATGAATGTTGTGTAAACTGGCAACAGCTTATTCTTGCTGGAAGATGAATGTTGTGTAAACTGGCAACAGCTTATGCTTGCTGGAAGATGAATGTTGTGTAAACTGGCAACAGCTTATTCTTGCTGGAAGATGAATGTTGTGTAAACTGGCAATAGCTTATGCTTGCTGGAAGATGAATGTTGTATAAGTCAAGATTGCTAAAAGTCTATTTACAATAACAAGATAAGCATTACTTCTTTGACTTCTTCATCTGTGAAGTATTAGAGAATACTCAGATGCTGTTGTTATTTTGATGGCTTTATTCTTGCTTTAGTCTTTGACATCATACATCATTGTGTACTGAGATGACAAATGTATGGAAACATATATCAAACAGGATTGAAATATACAAGTTGCAAACAGAAGTTTTAAAAGGGTCATCATCATCAGGTGCTGTGCCAACTGGCGTTGGCTATTATGCTTCTCCAGAGTACCTGATCCTTCATGCACGCCATCAGTTCAGTTGGTGATCTCCTCTCACACCATCCAGTCAGACTGTCCAGTATCATTTCTCTGTTCAAGCATAACTATTCTTGGGAACTACAACAGTGGTTTCCCATTGCCTTCTGTCGGTTTGTGTACGGACTCTTCGCTAGCCTTTGGACTACCTGTACTACCCGCAAGACAGCGGGAGCGAGAGGTTTTAAGGCGCCTCTGACCCGCCTGGTATTCCCTTCACTGAGCACCAGAGGCACTTTATAGGAGTAGTAGAGCCACCTACTACCCCACCTCGCTCTCTGAGTCTACCGCCAGTTGGTTCGCGCCTGCTTATTTGGGTAAATCCTTAGTCACAGGGAGCCTCCATATCTGGAGGACTTTCACCATCTGCCACCTGTGACGTGCTGGGTTGGGGATGGTCGCCCCAGCTTTACCCAGTTTATTTAAAAGGGTGGAGCAACTTAATTCATCAGTGAAGAACACAGCTGTAGTGTTCTTTACTTTTCTCTTATTATATAGTCACATACAAGACCACAAGAAATAGACATGGAAAAATTAGTCTTATTTATATTAGTCACATACAAGACCACAAGAAATAGACATGGAAAATATTAGTCTTATTTATATTAGTCACATACAAGACCACAAGAAATAGACATGGAAAATATTAGTCTTATTTATGTTAGTCACATACAAGACCACAAGAAATAGACATGGAAAATATTAGTCTTATTTATATACTCACATACAAGACCACAGTAAACAGACATGGAAAAATTAGTAATATACAAAACCTCAATAAATAAACATGAACAAATTAGTCTTATTTATAGTAGTCACATACAAAATCTCTAAATAAACATGAACACATAAAGTCTTATTTATATACTCAGATACAAGACCACAAGAAATAAACATGAAAAAAAATTAGACTACTGGAACATATTTCACATTTTGAAACACATTTTATTATATATGCATATATGCACAAACTGTGTTCTGTTTGGTATATAAGCTGCAGATGTGTTATAAGAAGTATATGAATAATTGTGTGTAAGAGAAGTATAAAACAAGGTTTTTCTTTGTTGTGTGTGTAATGAGGTCCTATTTCTGATTTTGTTGTGTGTGTAATGAGGTCTTATTTCTGATTTTGTTGTGTGTGTAATGAGGTCTTATTTCTGATTTTGTTGTGTGTGTAATGAGGTCCTATTTCTGATTTTGTTGTGTGTGTAATGAGGTCCTATTTCTGATTTTGTTGTGTGTGTAATGAGGTCCTATTTCTGATTTTGTCGTGTGTGTAATAAACTCCTATTTCTGATATTGTTGTATGTGTAATGAACTCTTATTTCTGATTTTGTTGTGTATGTAATGAGGTCCTATTTGTGGTTCTGCTAGGAGCACTTTATGCCAACAGTCAACCACATCAAGATGGTAAGGCTGCTGGTCAAGTATCTGCATTACTTTGCCAACAGTAGCACCTCTAATATGACCTCCTCCTACCAGCAGACTATCTTGTCACCACTGGATCACTTCAAAAGGCAGGTATTTACTTTGCAAACCATGCCACCTCTGCTATTCTCATACACAGTAGACTCACATTACAAGATCATACACAATAGACTCACATTATCGGATCATACATAGTAGAATTCACATTATAAGATCATATACAGTAAACTCACATTATAAGATCATATACAGTAAACTCACATTATACGTTCATACACAGTAGACTCATATTATAAGATCATATACAGTAAACTCACATTATAAGATCATATACAGTAAACTCACATTATAAGATCATATACAGTAGACTCACATTATAAGATCATATACAGTAAACTCACATTATAAGATCATATACAGTAGACTCACATTATAAGATCATATACAGTAAACTCACATTATAAGTTCATACACAGTAGACTCACATTATAAGATCATACATAGTAGTCATCACATTATAAGATCATACATAGTAGACTTCACATTATAAGATCATACATAGTAGACTTCACATTATAAGATCATACATAGTAGACTCACATTATAAGATCATACATAGTAGTCATCACATTATAAGATCATACATAGTAGACATCATATTATAAGATCATACATAGTAGACATCATATTATAAGATTATACACAGTAGACATCATATTATAAGATCATACATAGTAGACATCATATTATAAGATCATACACAGTAGACTCACATTATAAGATCATACATAGTAGTCATCACATTATAAGATCATATACAGTAGACTCACATTATAAGATCATACATAGTAGACATCATATTATAAGATCATATACAGTAGACTCATATTATAAGATCATACATAGTAGACATCATATTATAAGATTATACACAGTAGACTCACATTATAAGATCATACATAGTAGACATCATATTATAAGATCATATACAGTAGACTCATATTATAAGATCATACATAGTAGACATCATATTATAAGATTATACACAGTAGACTCACATTATAAGATCATACATAGTAGACATCATATTATAAGATCATATACAGTAGACTCACATTATAAGATCATACATAGTAGACATCATATTATAAGATCATACATAGTAGACATCATATTATAAGATTATACACAGTAGACATCACATTATAAGATCATACATAGTAGACATCATGTTATAAGATCATACACAGTAGATTCACATTACAAGATTATACAGCTCTCTTCTGTTTTCTTTAAA